>JAQNDB010001411.1:0-30381 GCA_029204045.2 Tillandsia leiboldiana
CTGAGTTTTTGTAGTTTTGTTGGTATCCCCTGTACAGCTCAGACGTTGTATTTCTTTTATTTTGGGTCCTTGCGCCCAGCGGTTGTAATTACTTTCTTGAGTGGAGAGACATATGTAGATTCTTGAGAGATTTTATTGTACTTTTATTTCCAGCATTTTGTCTGAGAGGGTACTAGTTTCAGTTTTACTCTGTTTTTTATGCTCTATATTATTTGTCTTTTTATCTGAGCAGGGTACCAGCGCTTCGTGTACACGGAAATACCGTTTGGGCACGGCGGTCTGTGGACGAGCCCGGGTTCGGTTTACACCCTTGGCGTGACAGATTATTTGGTATCAGAGCTTAGGGATAGGTCAGTTGGGACTATGAAACCCTAGGCTTTTGTGCAACCCCAGGAAGGCAGGGCGTGAGTGACGCGATATTTGCAAAGTCGGCAATTTGTTTATTTAACTCTTCCTGTGAGTGGAGAGGGATTTGGCATAGCCTATTCCTGGTGGCTGTTATGTGTTTGGCTGCAGACAACATAGGTTACGGAATAGGGGATGTCCATGATGACTTTCGCTGGATTGGGTGTGTGTGGTTTTTTGGTTCGCCCGTGTTTTTCTGGTTTGGCAGGATGCCTCCTAGGCGGCAGATCCTCCTACTCGGGTACTCCTACCACCCCCGGTGTAGCCCGAGTAGTCCGGGCCTTCTTGAGATCGGTGAGCTGAGCCATGGTGGCCCAGTGTGGCGGAGAGTCGACCGGCCGACAGGAGCACGGTTTGCATTTTGCCTGGCTCAGGTTCGGCACCACCCCCCTACTTAGAGGCCCATTACCACCGGTTGTACCCCCGCCTAGTCCACTTGTGCCTACGCACCGTCGTCTAGCAGTGGGGCTCAGGGGGTGATCAGGCCATTGACCCCAGCGGAGGAGCAGGAGTTTGCTGACAAACTCGCACAGTTCTGTAAGCGAGGACCACCTAGGTTCTCGGGGCGGAGTACTCATCCAGCGGAGATAGGATCGTGGTTGGCATCAATGGAGAAGTTGTTCAGAGATTTCTTCATTGATTCGAGATTCAGAGTACACATGGCCGTACATTGTTTAGAGGGGGATGCGGATGCTTGGTGGCGTCGGGTCGAGCCCTTAGAGTTTCAGATCACCCGACAGCTACCCTGTCGGAGTTCAGGAGGATGATCCTTGACACTTACTTCTCCACGAGCGTGAAGAAGAAGATAGAAGATGACTTGAAGAACTTGCAGCAGGGTGATCACTCAGTATGGGACTATTTCCAGGAGTTTACGCAGTTGCTTAACTGCGTACCCTATGTTGCCAGGGACGGGCTGCACCAGGTGGAGCTGTTTGAGACAGGTTTACGCCCCGAGATCTATACCTTGGTGCACGCCCAGAGGCTTCAGACCTTATCAGAGGCAGTGGATCATGCACAGTGGGTCGAGAGGGGAGATCATGTGGTCGCTAGGCGCGGAGGCTCGGTCGCTCAGAGTTCTGAGAGGAAGCGGCCAGCACCAGACGAGGGGGGACAGGCCAGTTCATGGAGGCCGCCCCGACCGCCACCGCCACAGTCTGCGGGCCGTGGGCGTTCGGATCGGCGAGGGCCTGGGGGGATCCCAGAGGCCCCCACATCAGCAGCCCCAGCGACAGCAGCAGCACTCGCAGTAGCAGAGGTCACAGTCGTGACAGCAGGGGTCACAGCGGCAAGGGCAGCAGCAGCAGCAGTCGAGGCAGCCCCAGTCTGCGGTCAGGTGCGTCTTTTGTAGGGGACAGCACGCGGCGGATACTTGTGACCAGAGGTATGGCCGCTGTTATCGGTGTGGACAGTCCCGCCATATTCGAGCTACTTGCCCTCTCTCTACACCGCAGGCTCCTTCCTCAGCATCAGCTCCTTCGGTGCCCCAGCAGCGGCCTTATGCTTCAGCGAGCAGGGCTCCTTCCTCCCACCCTACAGACTATCGACCACCAGCTCAGAGCGGGCGAGTCTACGCCGCCCAGGTAGGGGACTCTGCTGCGGCCGACCACGTGGTGGCAGGTATCATTTTACTTTTCGGCATTAGAGCTCGCACTTTATTTGATACCGGTGCATCACATTCTTTTATTAGTAGAGCATTTGCATCATCGCATGGACTAGAGTTACGTCGGTTACCGCATGCATTAGAGGTACGGATTCCTGATCATATTTTGATTGTAGAGGAGTGTTGTTGGTCTTGCCCGGTACAGCTTGAGTCTTGGATTTTGCCAGCGGACCTGATGGTCCTTAGTCAGCTACGAGATTATGACATTGTGCTGGGGATGGATTGGCTAGCTCGCTATTTCGCGACGATTGATTGCGCCGCGAGGACTGTTACTTTTAGCGAGCCAGGCCAGGAGGTGTTTGTTTATAGGGGGTGCCAGAGTGCTTTCTTCGCCTCTGTGGTTTTGACTTCTCGGGCGAGGCAGATGATGCGCAGTGGATGCGTGGCCTTTTTGGCGTCGGTGGTTAAGGAGCCTGTGGCGGCACCGGGACTCCTGGATATCCCTATTGTCCACGAGTTCCCGGATGTGTTTCCTCCAGATCTGATTCATATGCCGCCGGATAGGGAGGTTAAGTTTTTGATTGACGTAGTTCCAGGAACTGCGCCAATCTCTAAGGCTCCTTACCGAATGGCACCGGCTGAGCTGCGAGAGCTAAAGGCGCAACTCCAGGATTTAATGGACAAAGGTTTTGTCAGACCAAGCGTATCGCCTTGGGGAGCGCCGGTGCTATTTGTGAAGAAGAAGGATGGATCACTTCGACTATGTGTTGATTATCGGGAGTTGAATAAAGTGACCATCAAGAACAAGTACCCTTTGCCGCGCATTGATGACTTATTTGACCAGCTGCAAGGGTCTTGTGTCTTTTCTAAGATTGATTTACAGTCTGGTTACTACCAATTGAAGGTGAAGGCCGAGGATATCCCAAAGACGGCATTCAGGTCGCGGTACGGGCATTATGAGTTCACCGTCATGCCTTTTGGATTGACAAATGCCCCTGCTGCTTTTATGGATTTAATGAACAGGATTTTCCGACCATACCTGGATCGGTTCGTCGTTGTTTTTATTGATGACATCCTAGTTTATTCCCGAAGCGATTTGGAGCACGAGGAGCACCTGAGGATTGTGCTACAACTTCTGAGGGAGAGAAAGTTGTATGCCAAGTTATCTAAGTGTGATTTCTGGCTTCGGGAGGTTGCCTTTTTGGGCCACGTGATTTCAGCCGCTGGAGTGGCAGTAGACCCGGCGAAGATGGAGGCAGTCCGGGATTAGCCCCGACCGACGACGGTATCAGAGGTCCGCAGTTTCATGGGCTTAGCAGGATATTACCGTCGGTTTGTGGAAGGTTTTGCGAAACTTTCCACACCCCTCACTCGTTTGACGCGAAAAGGGATTAAGTTTACTTGGAGTGAGGATTGCCAGAGGAGCTTTGAGGAATTAAAGAACAGATTGATGTCGGCTCCTGTCCTTTCCCTCCCCGTTATGGGGAAAGGATACGTGATATACAGCGATGCATCGCATAGTGGGCTTGGTTGCGTGCTGATGCAGGAGGGAAGGGTAATAGCTTATGCCTCTCGGCAACTAAAAGATTATGAAAAGAATTACCCTACCCATGATTTGGAGCTAGCTGCAGTGATTTTTGCATTAAAGTTGTGGCGCCACTACCTGTATGGGGAGCACTGCGAGATTTACACCGACCGCAAGAGCTTGAAATACCTGTTCACACAGAAGGAGCTCAACTTGAGGCAGCGCAGATGGTTGGAATTGTTGAAAGACTATGATGTAGACATATTATACCATCCTGGCAAGGCCAACGTGGTTGCTGATGCCCTGAGCAGGAGAGCAGTATAGAGTCTATCTTCGTTGATCACCGATCAGGCGCCATTACTGGAGCAGATGAGGCGGTTAGAGCTCGAGGTTGTGTTCCCTGGGGTCTCTGCTAGACTTATGTCTCTAGTCGTGCAGCCCACTCTGTTGGACAGGATTCGGGAGAGACAGAGTGAGGACCCCCACCTGATGAGGATTCGAGAGCAGATGCAGACTGGTTTGACAGGGGACTTTTCGGTTGATGCTTCGGGAGTACTGCGGTACAGGGACCGAGCATGTGTGCCTCTGGATGCGGAGATCCGAGAGCAGATCTTGAGGGAGGCCCACTATACACCTTATACCATCCATCCTGGTGGGACTAAGATGTATAGGGACCTTAAGGCACAGTTTTGGTGGAACGGGATGAAAAGAGATATTGGGAGATTTGTAGCGCACTGTCTAACTTGTCAGCAAGTAAAGGCTGAACATCGTGTACCTGCTGGCAAGTTGCAGAGTCTCCCAATCCCTGAATGGAAATGGGTGCATGTTACCATGGATTTTGTTACTGGTTTGCCGAGAGCACAGACGGGAGCGGATGCTATCTGGGTAGTCGTGGATAGACTCACCAAATCCGCACACTTCTTACCGGTGCAGGTGACTTGGTCCCTCGATCGACTGGCACAGCTGTACTTAGACGAGGTAGTGAGGCTACATGGGGTGCCCATCTCCATTGTATCTGACCGAGATCCGAGGTTTGTTTCGCGCTTCTGGAGGAGCCTACAGGCCACTTTAGGGACACAGCTCAGTTTCAGCACAGCATTTCACCCGCAGACAGACGGACAGTCAGAGCGTACTATACAGATTCTTGAGGACATGCTCCGGGCTTGCACGCTGGACTTTGGAGGGGGTTGGGTACGACACTTATCATTGGCAGAGTTTGCGTACAACAATAGCTTTCAAGCGAGCATCCGAATGGCTCCGTTTGAAGCATTGTATGGACGCAAGTGTCGTTCCCCTCTTTATTGGAGCGATGTGGGTGAAAGGCGGACCTTGGGGCCAGAGTTGCTTAGAGAAGCGGAGGCTAAGGTCAGGGTAGTCAGGCAGCACCTTCAGACAGCACAGAGCAGACAGAGGAGCTATGCAGATGTGCGGAGGCGAGACCTGGAGTTCGCGGTTGGGGATCATGTCTTTCTGAAGGTCTCGCCTTCAAAGGGGATCCGAAGATTTGGGATTCGGGGGAAACTGAGCCCTCACTACATTGGACCTTTTGAGGTATTAGAGCGCATAGGGCGAGTTGCCTACAGGCTTGCACTTCCTCCCAGGCTTTCAGGTGTTCACGACGTTTTTCATGTATCGACTCTGAGGAAGTATGTTCATGACCCGTCTCATATCATCGATTTCACCACACTGGAGGTCACCGAGGACCTGAGCTATGTTGAGCGGCCGTTGAGGATCTTGGACCGGGAGGTTAGGGAGTTGCGCAGTCAGGCCATCCCTTATGTGAAGATCCTCTGGAGCAGTCATGAGGAGCGCGAGGCTACCTGGGAGTTGGAGTCAGCGATGATGGCTGCTTACCCCCACCTGTTCGAGGCACCTGCTTGAGGTATGACTTTTGTTTCGAGGACGAAACTTTTTCTTGTGGGGGAGGATGTAGTGTTCTGGTTTTCCCATGCAACTTTCCGATGAATCCACTGTGTAGAACACCTAGTGTTGGTGTGTCTGGCCCATGGTGCATCAAAGGGGTGCCACAGATGGACCATGTGAGACTTGGATAGCTGATTTGGCCTTCGGCTGCATTTGCCGAATTTTAGAAAAGGTTTTGGGCCAATCTGAGGTTGTATTTGGATTCAGCGCGGAAAAACGCTTGAAAACGGCTATTTGCTTGTTAAATTTGGAGTCCGGATGACCAAAAGCGGGCTTCCGGAAGTTTTCGGGGTTTGTCGGTGCATGGGGGAGCCTCGTGGACCGGCCTGAGGCACGTGGCGGCCTATTATTGGCCGGCTCACGCAGCTCGGTCCACGGGGTAGCGCGGCGGTGCATGGACCGCGGGCAGGTGACACGTGGCGTGCCCTGATAGGCCAGCGCACGTGGCATGGCTCACCGATTTTGCGGGGTTGCGGTGGACCGGGCGCAGGACACGTGGTGGCTTCGGATTCGTTGGCCCACGTGGGCGCGGTCCACGGTGTGCGCGGGGGGGGCGCCTCGGTACTGTGCGTGCACAGTGGCGCCAGGCGGGGCGGTCGGCCGCACTCGAGTGCGACACGTGTCGCCTCGCGGTTGGGCGGCCGTACCTACCCCCGCTGACCGCGAGGGGACACGCGGCACACAGCGACCGCGGGGATTTGCTGTCCCCTGTTTGGGGGTGACGTGGCCGCTCCTGGGAGATTCGGGCGCGTCGGACGGGAGGCGTGCGAACGGGTTTCCGGGCGCAGTGCGCCCGAAACTTGCGCCAGAAAACCCGGCCCGATAGCATAGTGGGCTGGGCCTATAAATAGCTCCCCCTATTCGTTCTTTTGGCTTTTTGGACCCCATTTTGCTGGGCTTTCTTCTGAAGAGTTTTTCCTCCCTCAGTGCACTACCCATTGGAGAACTTTGAGGATTTTTGGAGGCACTCTTCCCGAGGTTCACCATTTTACGGCGCGGCGCGATGCTTGTTTCCCGGCGATCTTCTTCGCCCCTTCTCAGTGTTTGGACTCCTCCGACTCACCCCGACATCGGATTTCGCCGATTCTTGAGCCGTTGGACTCACGACAGGTAGGACTTCAACTCCAGTGTTTTGAGGTTCCTCGATTTCCGTGCTGATCTTGGAGTTTTCTGAGCACCCATTTGACCCATTTTTCGTCACGGACTTTTGGACAGCACCGCAGTGTTCTTGCCGTATCTTTTCGCTCGGATGTCGGATCGAGGCGATTCATGAGGAAATTTTCATCTACACTTCGCAAGGAGTCTCCTGGATTTTTCTCAGATTTTTCTGGTTTTTGGACGAGGGTGAGAATCTCCTTTTTCTGTGGTTCTTTGTTACAGAAATTTGGTACAGTTTGGATGGGGATGTTCCTCTTGTCGGATTTTTATCTCAGCGTAGGAAACTCCGATTTGGGCGTGCAGGTACTCGTTTCGACGGGCTCGTCGCGAGGATCGCGACGGTATTTTCCTTGGGTTTTTCTGGGCATTTTTCGCAGGTAAAAATTGGTGAATTCTGGACTGTGGTATTAAGGGACAGATTCTGGGAATTTTGAATGAGTAGCTTATGTACTTTCCTTTGGGGTATTTTGTACAGATTGGTGGGGAGTTTTTGGACTGAGCTTGGGTTCTGCTTTTGGAAACTGGGATTAGTGCTCGAGGTGGGTGATGTTGTAAACCTCTTATTTGGGATTTATCGCTAGGCCTATTAGAATGCTTTTGATTATGCTGTTAGTAAATCTGTGAAATGGACCTAGCATGCTTGTATGAAGTCCTGGTTTCTTCGTTGATAATCGCATTATTAGAAAACTACAAGTTAATTAATGGTGAGTCCATGCTTTAAATATGTAGTAGAATTACTTGGAATCTATGCTAAATCCCTATCTTGTTGAATGATTAAATGAAAGGTTGGGGTATGTGGTTAGAGTACTTAAAATGGTTCATCAGGATAATGACTTTTGCATGCTTGAATGGTCACCTAGATAGGCCACCTTTTTCTGCTACACTATCATGCTGGGATTGACTTAGGAGAAACCATGTTGCATTCTTTCTTCAGTCACTTAGACATAGGGGATTTTATGCTCGGGTTAGAGCAGGGGCTGGGATAGTGTAGTCAGATACTTGGGTTTCGGGGAGAGGGTTTTGGGCTTCCTTTGGGGGACGGTACTTTTCCTTATAGAGTAGAGTGCGCGATTTGCAGACTTGAGACCCTGAGACTCCTGTCCCATATCGGTGTTATGCGTAGGCTGGCATACCCGATTTGGCAGACATTGAGAATCCTATCCCTTATCGGTGCTATGCGTAGGCTGGCATACCCGATTTAGCAGACCTTGAGACTCCTGTCCCATATCGGCGTTATGCGTAGGCTGGCATACCCGATTTGGCAGACATTGAGACTCCTATCCCACACCGGTGTTATGCGTAGGCTGGCATACCCGCTGTGGCAGGCTTCGATATTCTGATGCATACATTTAGCTATCTTTAGCTGGGCAGGTAGAGGCATATTAGTGGTAGCTTTTATCAGGAGTCATACTCATAGTTACCGCATTCATTCTTTTAGCCTCTGGTAGTCCTAGTGGGCAGGTAGGAGTTTTGAGTTGAGGTTTACCCACTAGGGGAGGCTACTGTCTTTATAGTAGTTCTGACCCCCACTGTTTTTCCCTTTTCTTGTCCCCTTTATTTTGCAGAGTCATCTGCTGGAGTTGCGGGGCCTTCCTCCCAGGATCGAGGTAAGAGTATCGCCGACTAGATAGCTGCTACCCCGAGCTCGAGTTTTGTAGTTTTGTTGTATCCCCTGTACACTCAGACGTTGTATTTTCTTTTATTTTGGGTCTGGCTGCGGCCAGCTGGTTGTATTTACTTCGTGAGCTGGGAGAGACATATGTATATTCTTGAGAGTTTATTGTACTTTTATTTCCAGCATTTGTCTGAGATGTACTAGTTTCAGTTTAGCTCTGTTTTATGCTCTAGTATTATTTCTTTTTATCTGAGCAGGTTACCAGCGCTTCGTGTACACGGGAAATACCGTGTGCACGACGGGTCTGTGGACGAGCCCGGGTTCTGGTTTACACCCGGGGCGTGACAACTATTCTTTGTGACAACACAAGTGCTATAAATATTTCTAAAAATCCTGTGTTGCACTCGAGAACAAAACACATTGAACTTAGATATCATTTTCTAAGAGAGCTAGTTGAATCAAATTTACTTCAAATTTCCTATATTTCAATTGAGGATCAATTAGCTGACATTTTAACAAAACCTTTGGATCAAAAATGATTTATTCATTTACGTAAAGCAATTGGAATGCTTTCTTTGAAATTACACTTTTTGAAATCATTGCTTAAGTTAGGTTTTGTTTTGTGTTTTTGTTCTTTATCTATGTTTGTACATAGAACATTAATTGAGCATATGTGATTGACTTTACTTGCATCCTTTCATATATTTAGAAATTTATTATGCTTTGGATATCATAATAATTCATTTGATGCAATGATCATTTATGCCAATTAAGCTATCTTTAATTGATCAAAGTCAATTTCTCTCTCACGATCTCTTGGTATAGTTTTATCATATTTGAAAATTGAGTTAAGTATGAAACTCGAGATCAATTTTTGGTGGAATACCTTATATCTTAAATAATTGATAGCCAATTGAGGGGGAGTTCATTTAAGTTGATATGCTCAAAAGATGTGAAAAGAGTTACATCCCATCAAGGAGTGTGAAAACTACCACCACATGGAGGAAAGAGCTACCACCTCGGTCGTCCGAGTACTGTGTGCAGCTACCACATGTATACCAAGCATGATTTTTCAAGTTGATAAGATAAAATGCTTTTTGGAATACTTGACTCTGTCAAATTCCAAGGTTGGTATAAGGTGGGGATTTTATTGGAAGATGCTCAAAGAGCCACTCCTTACAATAAATTGATTAGATATATTATCTAACCTATTTGGGATTTCAAACATGTATTGATCTTGGTGCTTCATTTTCTTTGCAAGATTAATGATTTGATAAACGCATTACTCATAAGATCAAGATAGATGTCATTGAACTTGTTCAACTTTAAAGGTTTTAATTTTTATAAATTTTCATTTCATTTCTTGGATATTATTGATAGATTTTGCATAATCTATTTCTTTTGATGTGAAATGATGACTTTTGTTTAAAGTTGACATGCAAAAGTGCTTACAATCTTTTTCTGGATTTTCTGAAATTTTTCAAAATTTTTTTGAAGAAAAAGTTGGACCCGATCCGGACTGGAAAATCCGTTCCGAATCCCGAACGCGGGAAATTCCTGCGGGTAGCCGTTCCGGACTGCATTCATGAGGGCGTTCCGGACCGCGGCTAGGGTTTATATGAAACAAAAGGGTTTTTGATTTTATTTCATCTCAATCTTTTGTTTCCAAGTCTCCAGAGCTTCTCTCTCTAGAAATTATTCAATTTGGAGCCTTTCCATCTAGAGTTCTTCGAATCAAAGTGAGTATTCATGATCAAAACTTCGGTATTTCACAGTTTTTCTTTATTTTGCTCAAAACGTGGATGAAATCATGTATCTTTTCGTTTGAGATTGGTTTTTGATCAAATTTCTTTTGAAATAAGAACTCTGAGTAGATTAGTTTTGATTATATGCTAGGTACTCTCTTGATTAACGGATTTTTAGGCTTCGATTTCTGAAAATTCGGTTTTAGGGCATATAATAGGAATTTTTGAAAATCATGGGATTGATCTATTTTTAAAATTCTTTTTGCAAAAACTAATTTGTTTCCTAGTCTCTCTACATGATAATGATTGTTTAGGTACAATTTTTCAAAATTTTGAAAATAAACAATTTTTCGTGTTCTTGAGTTGTTGCTCGTGGGACCTTTTCATTCACAAGAAATAGCAGAGATGGTGTTCACTTGGATAATCGTTCTTCTAACTGCTATGATTCATACTAGAGCAACAAACAAATTGAAGAGAGCAAAGAAAACTCAACGAAGAGGTGAGTTTGTTCTCATTAACGACTCAGAGATGGAATCGGATAAAGACGACGTGAATTGGGATGAATTACTAGAGGACGACACAACGCCGGTCAATACAAAAGGGAAGTCCCCTAGTTCGCTTAAGGAAAAGGCAGCACCGACTGCTGTGGAAAAAGGCAAAGCACCAATGCCATCATCATCTATCTCGGTGAAACGAAAGAGACTAGCTCGACGGTTAGGACGAGCACGAGGGGTCGAAATTAACGAACCAATAGCTCCTGATTCACCACCCCGTGAGGAACAAGTGTTCGTTAATGCAGATCGTCTAAGGGCGTTTGAGAATCGAGAATGCATTGGCGAAAGACATGTTAACATTGGGGCTCTTCGAGACCACTCGCCGGAGTTTGGTAATTTGATTGAACAAGCCAATCTTCTTCAAGTATGCCGATTCCCAGAAATGCTTGGATATTGTTTGCATCGCGTAAGGACATTCTACACAAATGCACGGCACCTTCAAGAAAATGAAGACCAAGGGATGGAGTTTTACACGAATGTCCAAGGGACGAGACTTAAAATAACTCCACAATTGATTGGCGAGGTCTTAGGAATGCAAGCTAGCAGGTCAGGAATTAACTACTTAAAAGGAAGGAGTTTGACGAACACGATGTGGCAAACGGTTATAAGGGGAATATGTTTGGAGGGAACTCAGTCAACGGAGAAATCTGTCAAGTCCAAAGAACTTCGTCTTGAGTACCGGTTCCTAAACTTCATCACATGTTACAATATTCTTCCAAACATGCAGACGAAAGTCTTGAGATGGGATCGAATGCTGTTCTTGTATCTCTTAGGACATCCGTCAGAGGCAATGGGATTAAATATCAACATTCCATACATTATTTGGAATAGGATGACAAGATATGTTGAGCATCCTCATCCCACGGAAAGA
This sequence comes from Tillandsia leiboldiana, assembly GCA_029204045.2. Lineage (NCBI taxonomy): Eukaryota > Viridiplantae > Streptophyta > Magnoliopsida > Poales > Bromeliaceae > Tillandsia > Tillandsia leiboldiana. Next base: position 11,397 of record JAQNDB010001411.1, read on the forward strand.
CTCCCATTTCCATTGATTATAATGAGGATTTTAAAGAAATTTTAGGTTGATATCAGTTCGACAACTTATCAACACTGCTTGGGTATGATCAATGAGTCCACAGTTGTTAAGTCTCTCCATAAAATGCCTCATGCCACCCCAACTCCTCCGTGCGACACAAAACCCTCCGTCGGCACTTCTGCGTCACCGTCACGACAAGTACCTCGGTCGGATGATGAAGCGTCTGTTACTTCGATTTATAAGGAGCAACAACGTTTATCGTTTGAACAAGAACAAATCACTAAGGAGCAGAAGCGAATTTCTGATGAACTCGAACTTATCACCGCAGCCCAGATCACCTTGACAAAGAAATTCACGTCAATGAAAAAGTTGGTGAAGAAAATGTTTTCGAAGATGGGCTGTAGTAGCTCTGAGGACTCTGAGTCCGACGATTGATTCTTTTCTAATCATTTTTTTTTGTTTTACAAGTTTTTTAGTCTAGTTCTTACATTTTCCTGTTTTGAACTTATAACTCTCCTTTATTTTGTAATTTTGGCTTGATTTAGTAACAAAAAGGGGGAGAGAGATGAACAATTGGAACAATGGTTGGTTTGAACTTTTGAACTTTGAACTGTGAAGGTAAGTATCAAAGCAACTTTTGGTTTTGTATTGTGATTGCATGCATGCCTCGACTAACTATTTGACTAACTATTTGGGCATGTATTATTACTAACAAGATTGTGATTGCATGCATGCCTCGACTAACTATTTGACTAACTATTTGGGCATGTATTATTACTAACAAGTTGTTTGATTACTAACAAAATTTATGACATTTGGATTTTATTGCTTAAAAGATATGTCTATTTCTGATTATAATCTTAATACATATCTGAGTTCATAAATGTCATGGTGAGTATAAACTCTATCTCTGTTTGGTTTTTGAATGTTGAACATTCTTGAGGTATCTAACGATTTTGTTTTGTTAAGAATTAATTCTTTTGCAGAGAGTACAGATGTCTAAGTCTAGAGTCTGTTTTAGGAGTTTATCTCATGTATTTATTTATTGGTTCTCAAATGTATATTTTTGTTGTATGGTGATAGCAACAAAAATATCTTTTTGAATTTTCTTAAGTGGATCTTTGTTTTGTCACGAAACCGCCAAAGGGGGAGATTGTTAAGGAATTTGTTTTGGCGTATTTCGTGAAAATGGTTAAGTCTTGAAGATTGAAGATAAAGAAGTTTGGATCATATACCTCAATCTCAAGTAAGAAGAATTCAAAAGGATCACGTACATTTAACTAAATAATTTTGGTGATCCGAATAATTCTTATAGTGTAGAAACACTTGGATGGATTTTTAATTGCATAAAAATCAAAAACTGGACATGGTATATGTTCAGGATCCGGAACAGGGGACTACAGTCCGGACCCCGAACGCTGGGTAGTTCATGTGCAATTCAGTCCGGAACACACCTGGTTCTGTTCCGGACCCCGAACGTGGGTTTTGCTGAAAATATATGAACAGTCCGAACCGTGGCATTTCGTTCCGGACCCCGAACGTATGTTTTTCTGGAAATAGTCTGTTTAGCTATGACAGTCCGGACCGCAGTAATCCAGTTCGGGCTGTCGTCCTGAAAAATTCCAGATAAGGTTAGTTTTTGATTCTTATCCTCTTCCAATGGTTTCTAACCTATAAATAAACCCTACGATTCATTTTTTTAGGGTAATCCAAAATACGGTCGAAAAAGAGATATCCACATATAGAGAAGAAAGGAAATAACTAGATTTAATTTTATGTTTCTTCATCTATATTAATTAATTTGATTCTAGGTTTTCTTACTCAGATTTTGAGTAGAATCAAATTAATGAATACTTAGATGGTATTTCCGATCTATCTTTGATCTAAGTATTCGGCGGATCATCACCACCCAAAAACAACGATTTTTCCAAAATCGGCACGTGGACTCGCGTGGCCTTGTGGATTCAAGGTGCTACCGCTCTCCCGGATTCGGAGCGAGGTACGTTCGTGGATTCGAGACATGCTACTGGGTGAAGACCGTGGATTCGGTCAAACGTCATGGACTCGACGTTGGACGCCGTGGATTCGGCGTTGGATGCTAATCGTGGATTCGAGACGCGTTGCGGAGCGAGCGGAGAAGAGCAACTCGGAGCGTATGGAAAAAGGATGAGTCGTTTGTGAGTGCGTTATATCACCTTTGTACGTGTTATAATCTTAGTTGATTTCACCGTGTTATCGGTCCCGTGGTTTTTTACTCCTAATTTTGGAGTTTTCCACGTAAAAATCTTGCGTGTTATTTTCATTTCCGCATTGGGTTTTTATTACGCAAAGATTTTTGAGTGTTTATCGTTTACACCTATTCACCCACCCCCCCCCCCTCTAGGTGGTTTTTTCCCTATTTAGATCCTTATTATAGAGGTGACCCAACAATTTAAACATATATACAAGTTGAAATCAAAAGTGAACTTGTTCATCATACATCTGAGATTATCCAAATCCCTGTTAGTTAACCCCCCCCACAATCAAAGTTAACCATGAAATTATAGCCAAACCCCTCAATTAACAACATAAGCCATTCCAACTTACATGCAGATTTTCAGCAACACTTACACTGAGAAGAGCATTAAAGATGGTGAACCAATTCTTATCCAAATTTTGTGATTAAGGTGTCAATTTGTTTCTCTTGAAGTCTAGAAGATCACCCAATTTGAAATTCATCATTTCATAGAGAGGAGAAAAAGATATCCCTAGATTATTACAGACTGCCCAAAACTACAATCTGAACATAAAGGCTCAAAGATGGTAAAATTTACCTAGTTAGAAGCAATAATCAACCTTCCTCTTCAACATGAAATTTGTAGGCTTTAAGTCCTGGTGAATTCCCAACAAAAATGAGCTCAAAACTCCACTCTTACTGTCCTGGGGAGTAAAAACACTAAACATTACTCAAAACTTGTTTAAAATTCTCGGCTGTGCACCAAAGTCCCAGAGATGGCTTAATTTACCTAATTTAAAGCAAAAATTAGCAGTTCTAGAAAATACGAAAGTTGAAGGTCTATAAGTCCTAAAAAGTTTCTAGCAAAAAAACTCAAAATTCCAGTTGTACTGGCCATAGGAGTAAAAACACTAAACTATGCTCAAAATCAACAAGCTGAAAACAAGTACCTCAAATATCATCATTTTTACCTGGCTTAGAGAACAAACTAGCCTCCCCATTGAGAATCAAAGTCGTAGATGTCGAAGTACTGAAGAAAACCCTGCAAAAATCGTCTCCAAACTCTACTCCTACAGCTCAGGAAGTCCCCCGGAAGAAAATGTGATGAAGTGGCCAACACAACAAGCAAACTTCAAGCTCCGCTTAAAAATGCTAAAAGATGGTATTTTTCCCTTCCTTGTTGCTGGAGAAGAAGAAGACAACCTCAGGTTTTTTTGAGCAAAAGAACCCTTTTTTTTCTCCCATCTAAACCCTTCAATTTTGATCAAAAAGATCAAAAAAACCCAAAAAAACCCCTATACATGCCTCCTTACCGGGTCGGATCCAGCCGCCGACCTGGATCCGCAGCGGGGGCAGGCCACGCATCGCGTAGCGCGCGCCCCAGCGCCGCCCGGCCCAGCGCAGGCACGCGCCACGCGCGCGCGTGTGCTGGTGCGAGCGGGAGGCACCGGTGCACGCGCGGTACACCGGCCGGGCGGGTCCTGTGCTGTGGACCCTGTCCACAGCACAGTAAACACCAGCAGCCTTTTAAAAAGCTCAAAAATGCGCAGAAATAATGTATTTTTCACGATTTTTTGCACTGGATCCATTTTTGTCGTCCATTTGGTGAACCGAGGACTTCGACACACCAAAAAGGTGTGGTCAAAGCCCTCTGACCCTAAAAGTACAACTACCACAAAGCTCCCGCTAATCGCATCCTCCCCCACTATAAAAAGTTTCGTCCTCGAAACCAAACGTACCTCAGAACGAAGTCTCAAACAAGTAGGGGTAAGAAGTCCTCATCTCCTCCTCTGGCTCCTAGGTAGCCTCTCTCTCGTCATGGCGGCTCTACTGAATCTTTACGATGGGTATGACCCGATTGCGTAATTCTTTTGTCTCACGAGCAAGAATTCGCACCGGGTACTCTTGATAGCTCATATCCTCCTCAAGCTCAAGGAAAGAGAAATCCACAATGTGGGAGGGATCGTAGACATACTTCCTCAGAACAGATACATAGAAAACATCATGAGTGCCTGCAAGCCGGGGTGGTAGTGCCACTCGATAAGTAACTGGTCCAATGCGCTCAAGAATCTCAAAAGGGCCAATAAATCGTGAACTAAGCTCCCCGTGTATCCCAAATCTGCGCAACCCTCGTGACGGCGACACTTTCAAGAAAACATGATCACCAATCTGGAATTCCAAGTCTCGTCGCCTCCTATCGGCGTTGCTCCTTTGCCGACTCTAAGCTGTCACTAAGTGTCGCCAAATCATCTTAACCTTTTCCTCTGTGCCCTGCAGCAAGTCTGGTCCTAGTTGCGGGTTATGTTAATATGGATCTGAATAGGGGAAAAACCACCTAGGGGGGGGGTGAATAGGTGTAAACAATAAACACACCAAATCGTTGCGTAAAAAATAACCCAATGCGGAAAATAAATAAGTACGCAAGATTTTACGTGGAAAACTCCATCACAGGAGTAAAAAACCACGGGACCGATAACACGGCGAAATCCACTAAGATTAAACACGTACAAGGTGATTTACCGTAACCCTACGACTCAACCTTTTCCATACGCTCCTAGTTGATCTTCTCCGCTCGCTCCACAACGCTCCTCGAATCCACAATTTGCGTCCAACTTCGAATCCACGAAGTCCAACGTCGAATCCACGATGTCCAACCGAATCTACGGTCTTCTCCAATGTAGTACGTATCGATCACACGAACGTACCTCGCTCCGAATCCACGAGAGCGGTAGCACCTTGAATCCACAAGGCCATACGAATCCACGCGCCAATTTTTGGGAAAATCATTGTTTTGTTGGTGATGATAATCCGCCGAATACTCAGATCAAAGATAGATAAGGAAACACCATCTAAGTATTCATCAATTTGATTCTACAAGAAATAGGAGTTTGGAAACCCTAGAATCAAATTGATCAATATAGACGAAGAAACATATGATAGATAATGTTTTCCTTTCTTCTCTATATGTGGACTTTGATTATCTCTGTTTTAATTCTTTTTCTCGGTTATCCTAGATGTGAAATTAGGGTTTATTTATAGGCTAGAAATCTTTGGAAAGAGATAAGAATAAAAAACTACCTTATCTTGAATTTTCCCGCTCGACGGTCCGGACTGGATTAAATCTGATCCGGACTGCAGTCTTTAGCCAGAATTTTTTCAGAAAAACAAGTTCGGGGTTCGGACTGGAATTCTCTGATCCGGACTGTTCATGCGATTTCGGCAAACACATAGTTCGGGGTCCGGACTGAGCAAAGGCTGTTCCGGACTGGAATTCCGCATGAACTAAACTATGTTCGGGGTCCGGACTGGAATGGTCTGATCCGGATCCTGAACATCCAACTTGTCCAGTTTTTGATTTTTATGCAATGAAAAATCTTCCAAGTGTTTCTAAACTACAAGAATGTATTCGGATCACCAAAATTATTTAGTTAAACGTACATGATCCTTTTGAACTCATTACTCTTGAGATTGATGTATATGATCCACAATTCTTCATCTTCAATCTTCAAGACTTAAAACTGTAGTGTACTGGTTTTTCCCATGCAACTTTCCGATGAATCCACTGTGTAGAACACCTAGTGTTGGTGTGTCTGGCCCATGGTGCATCGAAGGGGTGCCATAGATGGACCTTGTGAGACTTTGATAGCGGATTTGGCCTTCGGCTACATTTGCCGAATTTTAGAAAAGGTTTTGGGCCAATCTGAGGTTGGATTTGGATTCAGCGCGGAAAAACGCTTGAAAACGGCTATTTGCTTGTTAAATTTGGAGTCCGGATGACCAAAAGCGGGCTTCCGGAAGTTTTCGGGGATTTTCGGTGCATGGGGGAGACTCGTGGACCGGCCTGAGCCACGTGGCGGCCTATTATTGGCCGGCTCATGCAGCTCGGTCCACGGGGAGGCGCGGCGGTGCATGGACCGCGGGCGGGAGACGCATGGCGTGCCCTGATTGCCCGGCGCACGCGGCACGGCTCAGCGGTTTTGCGGGGTCGCGGTGGACCGGGCGCATGACACGTGGCGGCTTCGGATTTGCTGGCTCACGTGGGTGCGGTCCACGGTGTGCGCAGTGGGGCGCCTCGGGACGGCGCGCGCACAGTAGCGCCAGGCGGGCGGTCGGCCGCACTCGAGTGCGCCACGTGTCGCCTCGTGGTTGGGCGGCCGTACCTACCCCCGCTGACCGCGAGGGGACACGCGGCGCACAGCAGGCCGCCTTGAACTGCTGTCCCCTGTTTGGGGTGACGTGGCCGCACCAGGGCTTTTCGGGCGCGTCGGACGGGAGGTGTACAACCGGGTTTCCGGGCGCAGTGCGCCCGAAACCTGCGCCCGAAAACCCGGCCCAACAACATTTGGGCTGGGCTATAAATAGGTCCTTTGTGTTTCCTTTTCAGCTCTTCTGGCCCTTTTTCCAGAGAGAGTTCTTCAGAGAGATTTTCCCCCTCACAGTGCACTACCCTTTGGAGGACTTTGGAGATTTTTGGTGGCACGCATCCCGAGGTTCGGGATTTTACGGCGTGGCACGACGCTCGTTCTCCGGCGACCCGCTTCGCCCCTTCTCAGTGTTTGGGCTCCCCCGACTCACCCCGACTTCCGATTTCGCCAATTTTCGCGCCGTTGGACTCACGACAGGTAGGGCTTCAACTCCTATGTTTTGAGGTTCCTCGTTTTCAGTGCTGAACTTGGTGTTTTCTGAGCACCCATTTGACCGATTTTTCTTCTCGGATTTTTGGACAGCACCGCGGTGTTCTTGCCGTATCTTTTTGCTCAGACGTCGGATTGAGGCGATTCAAAAGGCAATCTTCATCTACTTTTCGCAAGGAGTCTCCTAGATTTTTCTCAGATTTTTCTGGATTTTGCACGAGGGTGAGAATCTCCTTTCTCTGTGGTTCTTTGTTACAGAAATTTGGTACAGTTTGGATTGGGGTGTACCCCTTGCCGGATTTTTATCTCAGCGTAGGAAACTCCGATTTGGGCGTGCAGGTACTTGTTTCGACGGGTTCGTCGCGAGGATCGCGATAGTATTTTTCTTGGATTTTTCTGGGCATTATTCGTAGGTAAAAATTGGAGAATTCTGGACTGTGGAATTAGGGGACAGATTTTGGAAATTGAGAATGAATAGCTTATGTACTTTCCTTTGGGGTATTTTGTACAGATTGGTGGTGAGTATTTGGACTGATCTTGGGCTTCGCTTTTGGGAACTTGGAATAGCGCTCGAGGTGGGTGATGTTGTGAACCTCCTACTTGTGAATGTCACTAGGCCTATTAGAATGCCTTGATCATGTGCTATTAATTGTGAATGTATCTAGCATGCTTGTATGAGATTAAGGTTCCTTTGTTAATATTTGCATTGTTAGCAAGCTACAGGTTAGTAAGTGGTGTTTCCATGTTTTAGATATGCAGTTTAATTAGTTGGAAATAATACTAAAGCCATATCATGTCATATGTTAAGGGAAGGTTTGGGCATGTGGTTAGAATGCATGTTGTAAAAAGAGGTACTTGCTAGTAGATTGTGCATCTAAATTGTATCATGTATCATATATCCTGCCACATGTACATCGGGAGTTCCAAACACTTAATGTTGCATATGTTAGAATAATTGAAATGATTTTATCAAATAAAGGACTTTGCATGCTTGAATGGTCATCTAGCTAGGCCACCTTTTTCTGCTACACAAACATATTGGAATTGACTTAGGAGAAACCATGCTTTTATTCGTTCTCCTGTCGTCTAGTCTTAGGGGATTGTGTAGTCAGATGTTCAGAGTTGGGACAGTAGGGGATCGATGTTTGGGTGTTGCGGCGACCGCGGACTGTGGGCGGTTGACCGGATTATCATTATTATTATTACTTTTGCATCAGATTGGAGGTAGGGGATCGAGTTTCCCTTTAGTGGATGGGTTTTCCCACTTTGATCAGAGTCGTGACCCCGTCCTGCTATTTTATGATACTGATGATACTAGTGACAGTGATACTATGCTCGTGTGGGGTCACTCCCCTCGAGTGCCACTCCGGAGTAGGTTTCAGACCGTGTTGGGTGCCGGTCAGACCGTGTTGGGTTCCGGTCATTTGGACAGGGGAGATACTGAGTTGTGAGGTTGACAGCAGAGCAGGCAGTACCAGTGTTTACTGGTGTTTTGATTGGGTTGGTCTGACAGTCTTTGACGTTCTGGTGCATGCTTTCAGCTATTCTTTAGTTAGGCATCTTAGAGGCATGTTAGTGGTAGCTCTTCATCAGTAGTGTACTTGTAGCTTACCACCTTTGTTTTCTTTTTCGCCTCTGATAGTCCTAGTGGGCATGTCTGAGTTTGAGGTCTACCCACTAGGGGAGGCTATTGTTTTTATAGTAGTTCTCACCCCCCACTGCTTTCTCTTTTCTTTTCCCCTTTGTTTTGCAGAGTCCTCTGCCGGAGTTGCGGGACCCTCTTCCCTGGATCGAGGTAAGAGGATCGCTGATTAGATAACTACTGCCCCGAGTTCGAGTTTTGTAGTTTTGATGTATCCCCAGTACACTCAGACGGTTGTATTTCCTTTTATTTTGGGTCTGGCTGCGGTCAGCTGGTTGTATTTATTTCGTGAGCTGGGAGAGACACTTGTATATTTGTGAGAGCTTATTGTACTTTTATTTCCTGCATTTGTCTGAGTTGTATTAGTTTTAGTATAGCTCTGTTTTATGCTCCTTTATTATATATTTTATATCTGAGCAGGTTACCAGCGCTTCGTGTACGCGAAAAATTCCGTATGCACGGCAGATCTATGGACGGGCCCGGGTTCTGGTTTACACCCGGGGCGTGACAGATATTTTGGTATCAGAGCTTAGGGATAGGTCAGTTGGGACTTAGGAAACCCTAGGCTTTTGGCAGACCCTAGGAAGGCAGAGCGTGAGTGACGTGATATTTTGCGAAAGTCGGCAATTAGTTGTTAACTCTTCCTGTGAGTGGAGAGGGATTGGCATAGCCTATTTCTGGGGGACTATTATGTTGGCTGCAGACAACATAAGGTTACAGAAATAGGGGAATGTCCATGACTTTCGCTGGATTGGGTCGAGAGTGGTTTGGTTTACTGACCCGTGGATTCTTGTGTGGCAGGATGCCTCCTAGGCGGCAGATTCCTACTCGGGGTACTCCTACACCCCCGGAGGAGCCGGAGCAGTCCGGGCCTTCTGAGATCAGTGAGCTGAGGGCCATGGTGGCCCAGTTGGCGGAGAGCCCCGCCGACAGGAGCAGAGGTTCGAGCAGTTGTTTGCCCAGGTTGCGGCACCTCCCCCTACTACTGCAGAGGCCCCCGTACCACCTGTTGTACCACCGGCTATTCCACCTGCCCCTACGGCGCCGTCGTCGAGCAGTGGGGCCCAGGGGATGTTCAGGCCATTGACCCCAGTGGAGGAGCGGGAGTTTTCTGACAAACTCACACAGTTCTGTAAGCGAGGACCCCCTAGGTTCTCGGGGCGGAGCACTCACCCATGGGAGATTGGATCGTGGCTAGCATCAATGGAGAAGTTGTTTCGGGACTTCTTCATTGACCAGAGGTTCAGAGAACATTTGGCAGTACAGTGTTTAGAGGGGGATGCAGATGCTTGGTGGCGTCGGGTCGAGCCCTTAGAGTTTCAGGTCACCCGACAGCTACCCTGGTCGGAGTTCAGGAGGATGACCCTTGACACTTACTTCTCCACGAGCGTGAAGAAGAAGATAGAAGATGACTTGAAGAACCTTCTGCAGGGTGATCGCCCAGTGTGGGACTATTTCCAGGAGTTTACGCAGTTGCTTAACTGCGTACCCTATGTTGCCAGGGATGGGCTACACCAGGTGGAGCTGTTTGAGACAGGTTTGCGCCCTGAGATCTATACCGTGGTGCACGCCCAGAGGCTTCAGACTTTATCAGAGGCAGTGGATCATGCACAGTGGGTCGAGAGGGGAGATCATGTTGTTTCTAGACGCGGAGGTCTGGTCGCTCAGAGTTCTGAGAGGAAGCGACCAGCATCGGATGAGGGGGGACAGGCCAGTTCCTGGAGGCCGCCCCGACCGCCACCGCCTCAGTTTACGGGCCGGGGGCGTTCGAAGCGGCGAGGGCCTGGGGGATCCCAGAGGCCCCCACAGCATCAGCAGCCCCAGCGACAGCAGCAGCACTCGCAGCAGCAGAGGTCGCAGTCGCGACAGCAGGGATCTCAGCGGCAGTCGCACAGGCAGCAGCAGCAGCAGCAGTCACGGCAGTTGCGGGCCCCTGGCAGTTGTATCTTCTGCGGGGGTCAGCATTTCCCCGGCACTTGTGATCAGAGGTGGGGGCGTTGTTATGGCTGTGGTCAGGCCGGACACATACGATCTTCATGCCCTTTTTCGGCATCAGTGGCACCTTCTTCGGCCTCAGTTTCTCTTCCACCTCAGCAGCGACCGCCAGCTCAGCGACCCTATGCTCCTGCGAGCAGGGCTCCTTCCTCCCACCCTGCAGACTACCGACCACCAGCTCAGAGCGGGCGAGTCTACGCCGCTCAGGTAGGGGACTCCACGGCAGCCGACCACGTGGTGGCAGGTATCTCTTTACTTTTTGGTATTAGAGCTCGCACTTTATTTGATACCGGTGCATCACATTCTTTTATCAGTAGAGCATTTGCATCATCTCATGGACTAGAGTTAGGTCGGTTGCCACATGCATTAGAGGTACAGATTCCCGATCACATATTGCTTGTAGAGGAGGGTTGTTGGTCTTGCCCTGTACAGCTTGAGTCTTGGATTTTACCAGCGGACCTGATGGTCCTTGGTCAGCTGCAAGATTTTGACATTGTACTGGGGATGGAATGGCTGGCTCGCTATTTCGTGACGATTGATTGCGCCGCGAGGACTGTTACTTTTAGCGAGCCAGGCCAGGTGGTGTTCGTTTTCGGGGGGTGCCAGAGTGCTTTCTCTGCCTCTGTGGTTTCGACTTCTCATGCGAGGCAGATAATGCGCAGTGGATGCGTAGCCTTTATGGCATCTGTGGTTAAGGAGCCTACGGCGGCTCTGGGACTCGCGGATATCCCGATTGCCCGCGAGTTCCCGGATGTGTTTCCTCCAGAGCTGATTAGTATGCCGCCGGATAGGGAGGTTGAGTTTTTGATTGACGTAGTCCCAGGAACTGCGCCAATCTCTAAGGCTCCTTACCGAATGGCACCGGCTGAGCTGCGAGAATTAAAGGCGCAACTCCAGGATTTAATGGACAAGGGTTTTGTGAGACCGAGTGTATCGCCTTGGGGAGCGCCGGTGCTGTTTGTGAAGAAGAAAGATGGTTCGCTTCGACTGTGCGTTGATTACCGGGAGCTGAATAAAGCGACCATCAAGAACAAGTACCCTTTGCCGCGCATTGATGACTTATTTGATCAGCTGCAAGGGTCTTGTGTCTTCTCCAAGATTGACTTACAGTCTGGTTACCACCAATTGAAGGTGAAGGCCGAGGACATCCCAAAGACGGCATTCAGGTCGCGGTACGGGCATTATGAGTTCACCGTCATGCCTTTTGGATTGACAAATGCCCCTGCTGCTTTTATGGATTTAATGAACAGGATTTTTCGACCATACCTGGATCGGTTCGTCGTTGTTTTTATTGATGACATCCTAGTTTATTCCCGAAGCGATGTGGAGCACGAGGAGCACTTAAGGATTGTGCTACAGCTTCTGAGAGAGAGGAAGTTGTATGCCAAGTTATCTAAGTGTGATTTCTGGCTTCGGGAGGTTGTCTTTTTGGGCCACGTGATTTCAGCCGCTGGAGTGGCAGTAGACCCGGCGAAGATCGAGGCAGTCCGGGATTGGCCCCGACCGACGACGGTATCAGAGGTCCGCAGTTTCATGGGCTTAGCAGGATATTACCGTCGGTTTGTGGAAGGTTTTGCGAAACTTTCCACACCCCTCACTCGTTTGACGCGAAAAGGGATTAAGTTTACTTGGAGTGAGGATTGCCAGAGGAGCTTTGAGGAATTAAAGAACAGATTGATGTCGGCTCCTGTCCTTTCCCTCCCCGTTATGGGGAAAGGATACGTGATATACAGCGACGCATCGCACAGTGGACTTGGTTGCGTGCTGATGCAGGAGGGAAGGGTAATCGCTTATGCCTCTCGGCAACTGAAAGATTTTGAAAAGAATTACCCTACCCATGATTTGGAGCTAGCTGCAGTGATTTTTGCACTAAAGTTGTGGCGCCACTACCTGTATGGGGAGCACTGTGAGATTTACACCGACCACAAGAGCTTGAAATACCTGTTCACACAGAAGGAGCTCAACTTGAGGCAGCGCAGATGGTTGGAATTGTTGAAAGATTATGATGTAGACATATTATACCATCCTGGCAAGGCCAACGTGGTTGCTGATGCCCTGAGCAGGAGAGCAGTACAGAGTCTATCTTTGATGATCACCGATCAGGCGCCATTACTTGAGCAGATGAGGCGGTTAGAGCTCGAGGTTGTGGCCCCTGGGGTCTCTGCTAGGCTTATGTCTCTAGTCGTGCAGCCCACTCTGTTGGACAGGATTCGGGAGAGACAGAGTGAGGACCCCCACCTGATGAGGATTCGAGAGCAGATGCAGACTGGTTTGATAGGGGACTTTTCAGTTGATGCTGCGGGAGTACTGCGGTACAGGGACCGCGCTTGTGTGCCTATGGATGCAGAGATCCGAGAGCAGATCTTGAGGGAGGCCCACTATACACCTTATACCATCCATCCTGGTGGGACTAAGATGTATAGGGACCTTAAGGCACAGTTTTGATGGAATGGGATGAAAAGAGACATTGGGAGATTTGTAGCACACTGTCTAACTTGTCAGCAAGTAAAGGCTGAACATCGTGTACCTGCTGGCAAGTTGCAGAGTCTCCCAATCCCCGAATGGAAATGGGAACATGTTACGATGGATTTTGTCACTAGTTTGCCGAGAGCACAGATGGGAGCGGATGCTATCTGGGTAGTCGTGGACAGGCTTACCAAGTCCGCTCACTTTTTGCCGGTTCAGATGACTTGGCCGATGGAGCGACTCGCACAGGTGTACTTGGCTGAGGTGGTTAGATTGCACGGGGTACCCGTTTCCATCGTATCAGATAGAGACCCGAGGTTTGTCTCGCATTTCTGGAGGAGTTTACAGACAGCCTTGGGGACGCAGCTCCGATTCAGTACAGCATTCCACCCACAGACCGATGGGAGTCAGAGCGCACTATTCAGACCCTCGAGGATATGTTGAGAGCATGCGTTCTGGACTTTGGAGGAGGATGGTACCGACACTTGGGATTAGTTGAGTTTGCGTACAACAACAGCTATCAAGCGAGCATTCAGATGGCACCGTTTGAAGCGTTGTATGGACGCAAGTGTCGGTCACCCCTATATTGGAGTGACGTGGGTGAGAAGAAGACTTTGGGTCCTGATCTACTATTAGAGGCAGAGGAAAAGGTCAGATTGATATGACGACATCTCGAGACCGCCCAGAGTCGACAGAGGAGTTATGCTGATACTCGACGGCGAGACTTAGAGTTTCAGGTGGGTGACCATGTTTTTCTGAAAGTCTCGCCTTCGAAGGGGATTCGGAGATTTGGCATTCGTGGGAAACTGAGCCCTCGTTATATTGGACCTTTTGAGGTGTTGGAGCGTTTAGGGCCAGTTGCCTACAGGCTTGCGCTTCCTCCCAGGCTTTCAGGTGTTCACAATGTTTTTCATGTATCGACTCTGAGGAGGTATGTTCATGACCCGTCCCACATCATCGATTTCACCCCATTGGAGGTTGCTGAGAACCTGAGCTATGTTGAGCGGCCGTTGAGGATCTTGGACCGTGAGGTGAGGGAGTTGCGCAGTCGGGCCATCCCTTATGTGAAGATCCTCTGGAGCAGTCATGATGAGCGCGAGGCTACCTGGGAGCTGGAGTCAGCGATGATGGATGCTTACCCCCACTTGTTTGAGGCCCCTGCTTGAGGTATGACTTTTGTTTCGAGGACGAAACTTTTTCTTGTGGGGGAGGATGTAGTGTACTGGTTTTTCCCATGCAACTTTCCGATGAATCCACTGTGTAGAACACCTAGTGTTGGTGTGTCTGGCCCATGGTGCATCGAAGGGGTGCCACAGATGGACCTTGTGAGACTTTGATAGCGGATTTGGCCTTCGGCTGCATTTGCCGAATTTTAGAAAAGGTTTTGGGCCAATCTGAGGTTGGATTTGGATTCAGCGTGGAAAAACGCTTGAAAACGGCTATTTGCTTGTTAAATTTGGAGTCCGGATGACCAAAAGCGAGCTTCCGGAAGTTTTCAGGGATTTTCGGTGCATGGGGGAGACTCGTGGACCGGCCTGAGCCACGTGGCGGCCTATTATTGGCCGGTTCACACAGCTCGGTCCACGGGGAGGCGCGGCGGTGCATGGACCGCGGGCGGGAGACGCGTGGCGTGCCCGGATTGGCCGGCGCACGCGGCACGGCTCAGCGGTTTTGCGGGGTCGCGGTGGACCGGGCGCATGACACGTGGCGGCTTCGGATTTGCTGGCTCACGTGGGTGCGGTCCACGGTGTGCGCAGTGGGGCGCCTCGGGACGGCGCGCGCACAGTAGCGCCAGGCGGGCGGTCGGCCGCACTCGAGTGCGCCACGTGTCGCCTCGTGGTTGGGCGGCCGTACCTACCCCCGCTGACCGCGAGGGGACACGTGGCGCACAGCGGGCCGCCTTGAACTGCTGTCCCCTGTTTGGGGTGACGTGGCCGCACCAGGGCTTTTCGGGCGCGTCGGACGGCAGGTGTACAACCGGGTTTCCGGGCGCAGTGCGCCCGAAACCTGCGCCCGAAAACCCGGCCCAACAGCATTTGGGCTGGGCTATAAATAGGTCCTTTGTGTTTCCTTTTCAGCTCTTCTGGCCCTTTTTCCAGAGAGAGTTCTTCAGAGCGATTTTCCCCCTCATAGTGCACTACCCTTTGGAGGACTTTGGAGATTTTTGGTGGCACGCATCCCAAGGTTCGGGATTTTACGGCGCGGCGCGACGCTCGTTCTCCGGCGACCCGCTTCGCCCCTTCTCAGTGTTTGGGCTCCCCCGACTCACCCCGACTTCCGATTTCGTCCATTTTCGTGCCGTTGGACTCACGATAGGTAGGGCTTCAACTCCTGTGTTTTGAGGTTCCTCGTTTTCCATGCTGAACTTGGAGTTTTCTGAGCACCCATTTGACCCATTTTTCTTCGCGGATTTTTGGACAGCACCGCGGTGTTCTTGCCGTATCTTTTTGCTCAGACGTCGGATTGAGGCAATTCAAAAGGCAATCTTCATCTACTTTTCGCAAGGAGTTTCCTGGATTTTTCTCAGATTTTTCTGGATTTTGCACGAGGGTGAGAATCTCCTTTCTCTGTGGTTCTTTGTTACAGAAATTTGGTACAGTTTGGATTGGGGTGTACCCCTTGCTAGATTTTTATCTCAGCGTAGGAAACTCCGATTTGGGCGTGCAGGTACTTGTTTCGACGGGTTCGTCGCGAGGATCGCGATAGTATTTTTCTTGGATTTTTCTGGGCATTATTCGTAGGTAAAAATTGGAGAATTCTGGACTGTGGAATTAGGGGACAGATTTTTGAAATTGAGAATGAATAGCTTATGTACTTTCCTTTGGGGTATTTTGTACAGATTGGTGGTGAGTATTTGGACTGATCTTGGGCTTCGCTTTTGGGAACTTGGAATAGCGCTCGAGGTGGGTGATGTTGTGAACCTCCTACTTGTGAATGTCACTAGGCCTATTAGAATGCCTTGATCATGTGCTATTAATTGTGAATGTATCTAGCATGCTTGTATGAGATTAAGGTTCCTTTGTTAATATTTGCAATGTTAGCAAGCTACAGGTTAGTAAGTGGTGTTTCCATGTTTTAGATATGCAGTTTAATTAGTTGGAAATAATACTAAAGCCATATCATGTCATATGTTAAGGGAAGGTTTGGGCATGTGGTTAGAATGCATGTTGTAAAAAGAGGTACTTGCTAGTAGATTGTGCATCTAAATTGTATCATGTGTCATATATCCTGCCACATGTACATCGGGAGTTCCAAACACTTAATGTTGCATATGTTAGAATAATTGAAATGATTTTATCAAATAAAGGACTTTGCATGCTTGAATGGTCATCTAGCTAGGCCACCTTTTTCTGCTACACAAACATATTGGAATTGACTTAGGAGAAACCATGCTTTTATTCGTTCTCCTGTCGTCTAGTCTTAGGGGATTGTGTAGTCAGATGTTCAGAGTTGGGACAGTCGGGGATCGATGTTTGGGTGTTGCGGCGACCGCGACTGTGGGCGGTTGACCGGATTATCATTATTATTATTACTTTTGCATCAGATTGGAGGTAGGGGATCGAGTTTCTCTTTAGTGGATGGGTTTTCCCACTTTGATCAGAGTCGTGACCCCGTCCTGCTATTTTATGATACTGATGATACTGTGACAGTGATACTATGCTCGTGTGGGGTCGCTCCCCTCGAGTGCCACTCCGGAGTAGGTTTCAGACCGTGTTGGTGCCGGTCAGACCGTGTTGGGTTCCGGTCATTTGGACAGGGGAGATACTGAGTTGTGAGGTTGACAGCAGAGCAGGCAGTACCAGTGTTTACTGGTGTTTTGATTGGGTTGGTCTGACAGTCTTTGACGTTCTGGTGCATGCTTTCAGCTATTCTCTAGTTAGGCATCTTAGAGGCATGTTAGTGGTAGCTCTTCATCAGTAGTGTACTTGTAGCTTACCACCTTTGTTTTCATTTTCGCCTCTGATAGTCCTAGTGGGCATGTCTGAGTTTGAGGTCTACCCACTAGGGGAGGCTACTGTTTTTATAGTAGTTCTCACCCCCCACTGCTTTCTCTTTTCTTTTCCCTTGTTTTGCAGAGTCCTCTGCGGGAGTTGCGGGACCCTCTTCCCTGGATCGAGGTAAGAGGATCGCTGATTAGATAGCTACTGCCCCGAGTTCGAGTTTTGTAGTTTTGATGTATCCCCGGTACACTCAGACGGTTGTATTTCCTTTTATTTTGGGTCTGGCTGCGGTCAGCTGGTTGTATTTATTTCGTGAGCTGGGAGAGACACTTGTATATTTGTGAGAGCTTATTGTACTTTTATTTCCTGCATTTGTCTGAGTTGTATTAGTTTTAGTTTAGCTCTGTTTTATGCTCCTTTATTATATATTTTATATCTGAGCAGGTTACCAGCGCTTCGTGTACGCGGGAAAATTCCGTATGCACGGCGGATCTGTGGACGGGTCCGGGTTCTGGTTTACACCCGGGGCGTGACAAAAACACTTCACGAAATACACCACTACAAATTCCTTAACAATCTCCCCCTTTGGTGGTTTCGTGACAAAACAAAAAGTCCACTTAAAAATTCAAAAAGATATTTTTGTTGCTATCACCATACAACAAAAATTTGCATAAATGATCCAAATAAAAATGAATACACGAGATAAACTCCTAAAACAAACTCTAGACTTAGACGTTTGTACTTTCTGCAAAAAAATAATTCTTGACAAAAGAAATTGTTAGATACCTCAAGAATTTAAACATTCAATAAACAATCAGAGAGACAGAGTTTATACTCACCACGACATTAATTTTTAGATATGTATGAGAATAAGCAATCACGGATTCACATATCATCTAATCCTTAAAAGTTCAAATGTCATATCAAGATTCTAACAAGTTCACAAATATGTCAGTTATCAAGCAACTTGTTAGTAATATTACATGCCCAAATAGTTAGTCAGGGCATGAATCCAATTCAACTTACCTTCAACTTACCTTCAAAGTTTAATGTTCAAAGTTTTCAAGTCTCCAAACTCTCAAGTTCAAGTGTCTCTCCCCCTTTTTGTCACAGAAAGTCAGCCAAATTAAAAAGAAGGGAGTGAAAGTTTGTAAAAACTAAGAACGTAAAAGAAAAACCTGCAAAAGAAGGCATTAGAACAAAAAAAATAAAAATATAACGTCAATCGGAGTCATTGTCGTCAGAACTGCTACAACCCAGTTTGTTGAAAATCTTATTTACCAATTTGGCAAGAGATTTGTATTTCCCTGCATATTTCTTCCCAATCTTCTTCGTCAGATTCTGAATCATCTTGAAGAGCCTTTTTGTTTCTTCCTGACTTGCTCTATCTTGCTCCTTTTTGACTGTTGCTCGTGTGCCAACCATTGCAACAATGAGCACTATTATCCAACCAAACACAATTTTGGTTGAGGATGCTGAAAAGTCGCCTGTGAGCAAGAACTCAAGAACGTGAAAAATTGTTAATTTCTAAAAATTTGAAAATCATACCCAAACAATCCTTACCATGTATAGAGACTAGGAATCAAGTTAGTTTTGCAAAAAAGAATTTTAAAAATAGATCAATCCATGATTTTCGAATATTCCCAAAATTGCCCTAAAATCGAATGTTCAGAAATCGAAGTCCAAAAATCCGTTAATCAAATAAATACAAGGCATAGAAACAAAACTAATGTATCCCGAGTTCTTATTTCAAAGAAATTTGACCAAAAACCGTTTAAAATCGAGATTATACCAAGAATCCTCTCACGTTTTGAAGACAAGAGCAAAACAGTGAAAAACAGTGATTTTGACAGCAAAGAACTTACTTGAATCGAGAGAAATCAAGTTGAGAAAAATCCAAACTCCTGGATTCTAGGAGGAGAAAACTCTAGGAAGCTAGAAATAAAAGTTTAGAAAGAATAGAAATAAAAAAACCTTTCGTTTCCTATAAAAACTAGCCGCGGTCCGATCTGTTGGAATCCAGCCGGATCGGCTACCGCAGAAAATCCCTATTGTTCGGGATCCGGAACCTCAGTCCATCCAGTCCGGACTG
>JAQNDB010001411.1:30481-50728 GCA_029204045.2 Tillandsia leiboldiana
CCGAAAACGGCCCCAAAAGCTATGGGCTGGGCCTTTAAATAGCTCCCCCATTCGCCCCTTTAGCTTTTTTGGACTTCTTTTTCGCTGGGTTCCTTCACAGGAAATTCCTCTCCTCAGTGCTCTACCTTTGGAGACGTTTTGAAGATTTTTGGAGGCACGCCTTCCGAGGTTCACATTTTACGGCGCGCGCGACGCTTGTTCTCCGGCGACCTCTTCGCCCCTTCTCAGTGTTTGGACTCCTCCAACCCACCCCGAC
This sequence comes from Tillandsia leiboldiana, assembly GCA_029204045.2. Classification (NCBI taxonomy): domain Eukaryota; kingdom Viridiplantae; phylum Streptophyta; class Magnoliopsida; order Poales; family Bromeliaceae; genus Tillandsia; species Tillandsia leiboldiana. Next base: position 30,738 of record JAQNDB010001411.1, read on the forward strand.
CCGGGAATTCGCCCGATTCTTGCGCCGTTGGGACTCACGACAGGTAGGGCTTCAACTCCTGTCTTTTGTGGTCCTCGATTTCCGTGCTGATCTGGAGTTTTCTTAGCACCCTTTGACCCTTTTCTTCGATGGACTTTTGGGACAGCACCGCAGTGTTCTTGCCTATCTTTCGCTCAGGCGTCGGAACGAGGCGATTCAAAAATATTTCCATCTACGCTTCGCAAGAGTCTCCTGAGTTTTCTCAGAATTTTCTGAATTTAATCGAGGTGAGAATCTCCTTCTCTGTGGTTCCTTGTTACAGGAATTTAGTGCAGTTTGGATTCGGGTGTACCCCTTGTCGGATTTTTATCTCAGCGTAGGGAACTCCAAATTGGGCGTGCAGGTACTCGTTCGACGGGCTCGTCGCAAGTATCGCGATAGTATTTTTCTTGGATTTTTCTGGGCATTATTCGCAGGTAAAAATTAGTGAATTGTGGACTGCTGATTTGGGGGACAGATTCTGGAAAGTGTGGATGTTTAGCTTATGTATTTTTCCTTGGGGTATTTTGTACAGATTGGTGGTGTGTTTGGACTGATCTTGGACTTCGCCTTTGGGAATTTTGGGAATAGCGCTCGAGGTGGGTGATGTTGTGAACCTCCTACTGTGAATGTCACTAGCCTATTAGAATGCCACGATTATGTGTTATTAAATATGAATGTATCTAGCATGCTTGCATGAGATTAAGGTTCCTTTGCTAATACTTGCATTGTTAGCAGGCTACAAGTTAGTAAGTGGTGTTTCCATGCTTAGATATGCAATTTAATTAGTTGGAAAGAATGCTATAGCCATATCATATTGTATGTTGAGGGAAGGTTTGGGCATGTGGTTAAAATGAATGTTGTATATGGGGTACTTGCTAGTAGATTGTGCATCTAAATGAATGTTGTATAAGGGGGTACTTGCTAGTAGATTGTGCATCTAAAATGTATTAAGTATCATATATCTTACCACATGTACATCGGGATTTCCCAACACTTAATGTTGCATATGTTTGAATAATTGGAGGTAATTATAGCAAATAAAGGACTTTGCATGCTTGAATGGTCATCTAGCTAAGCCACCTTTTTTCTGCTACACAAACATATTGGAATTGACTTAGGAGAAACCATGCTTTTATTCGTTCTCCTGTCGTCTAGCCTTAGGGGATTGTGTAGTCAGATGTTCAGAGTTGGGGACAGTCGGGGATCGAGGTTTGGGTGTTGCGGCGACTCCGCGGACTGTGGGCGGTTTGACCGGATTATTATTACTACTTTTACACCAGATTGGAGGTAGGGGGATCGAGTTTCCCTTTAGTGGATGGGTTTTTCCCACGTTGATCAGGGTCGTGACCCGTCCTGCTATTTATGGTACTGATGATACTAGTGACTGTGTACTATGCTCGTTGTGGGGTCGCTCCCCTCGAGTGCCACTCCGGAGTAGGATTCCGACACGTGTTGGGTGCCGGTCAGGCCGTGTTGGGTGCCCGGCTAGACCGTGTTGGGTTCCGGTCTATTTTGGACAGGGGAGATACTGAGTTGTGAGGTTGACAGCAGAGCAGGCAGTACCAGTGTTTACCTGGTGTTTTGATTGGGTTGGTCTGTCAGTCCTTACGTTCTGTGCATGTTTTTAGCCATTCTCTAGTAGGCATCGTAGAGGCATGTTAGTGGTAGCTCTGCATCAGTAGTGTACTTGTAGCTTACAACCTTTGTTTCATTTTTCGCCTCTGATAGTCCTAGTGGGCATGTCTGAGTTTGAGGTCTACCCACTAGGGGAGGCTACTGTTTTTATAGTAGTTTCTCACCCCCCACTGTTTTCTCTTTTCTGTTCCCCCTTTGTTTTGCAGAGTTCTCTGCGGGAGTTGCGGGACCCTCTTCCCTGGATCGAGGTAAGAGGATCGCTGATTAGCTAGCCACTGCCCGAGTTCGAGTTTAGTAGTTTTGATGTATCCCCAGTACACTCAGACGGTTGTATTTTCCTTTATTTTGGGTCTGGCTGCGGCCAGCTGGTTGTATATATTTCGTGAGCTGGGAGAGACACTTGTATATTTCTGAGAGCTTACTGTACTTTCATTTCCAGCATTTGTCTGAGTGTATTAGTTTTAGTTTAGCTCTGTTTTATGCTCCTTTATTACTTATTTTATATCTGAGCAGGTTATCAGCGCTTCGTGTACACGGAAAATTCCGTATGCACGGCGGATCTGTGGACGGGCCCGGGTTCTTGTTTACACCCGGGGCGTGACACGTGGATTCGCGTGTCCTTGTGGATTCAAGGTTCAACCGCTCTCGTGGATTCGGAGCGAGGCACGTTCGTGGATTCGAAGGGTGCTATTGGGTGAAGACCGTGGATTCGGTCGGACGTCGTGGATTCGACGTTGGACGCCGTGGATTCGGCGTTGGGCGCAGATCGTGGATTCGAGAAGCGTCGCGGAGCGAGCGGAGAAGATCCTCTAGGAGCGTATGGAAAAGGTTGAGTCGTAAGTGTGTACGTAAATCACCTTGTACGTGTTTTAATTCTAGTGGATTTCTGCCGTGTTATCGGTCCCGTGGTTTTTTACTCCGGTGATGGAGTTTTCCACGTAAAAATCTTGCGTATTATTTTTTATTTCCGCATTGGGTTTTTATCGCAATGATTTTTTGAGTGTTTATGCGTTTACACCTATTCACCCCCTCTAGGTGTTTTTTCCCCTATTTAGATCCGTATTACATATAACCCAACAAATTCACATGCATTTTATTTAATCAAACTTGAAAAACCTTGCTTGGTATACATGTGGTAGCTGCACACAGTACTCGGACGACCGACGGTGGTAGCTCTTTCCTCCATGTGGTGGTAGTTTTTACACTCCTCATTGGGATGTAACTCTTTCCACATCTTTTGAGCATAACACTTTTTCTTTGACTCCCCCTCAATTGGCTACCAATTATTTAAGATATAAAGTATTCAGCCAAATATTGATCTCGATTTCATACTCGACTAAACAGTCAAATAAGATAAAAACTATACCAAGAGATCATCGAGAGAGAAATTGACTTTGATCAAAACAAAGATGATTTAATTCACATAAATGATCATTGCATCAAATGAATTATTATGATATCCAAGGCATAATAAATTTCTAAACATATAAAGGATGCAGTTAAAGTCAATAAAAACTAATGCTCAATTAATGTTCTATGTCTAAGCATAGATAATGAACAAAAACACAAAAACAAAACCTAACCTAAACAAGAGTTTCAAAAAGAGGTTATTTCAAGGAAAGCATTCCAATTGCTTTACGCAAATGAATAAAACGTTTTTGATCCAAAGGTTTTGTTAAAAAGTCAGGTAATTGATCTTCAGTTGAAATGTAGGAAATTTGAAGAATATTTGATTCAACTAGCTCTCTAAGAAAATGATATCTAAGTTCAATGTGTTTTGTTCTTGAGTGCAACACAGGGTTTTTTGAAATGTTTATAGCACTAGTGTTGTCACATAAAACAGTTACCGAAGTTGCTGAAATCCGGAAGTCGCTCAACACGCTTTTCATCCAAATGAGTTGAGTTGAACAACTACCCGCTGAGATGTATTCCGTTCGGCAGTCGAGAGTGCAATGCAGTTTTGCTTTTTACTATGCCATGCAACAAGGCAATGGCCAAGATAAAAACATGCACCACTCGTACTTTTCCGATCATCCACAGATCCTACCCAATCGGCATCTGAGTATCCAATAATATCTAGACTTGTTCCCATAGGATACCAAATTCCGAAATTAATGGTTCTTTGATGTACCGGATGATCCGTTTCACCGCTTTCAGGTGAACCTCCTTTGGTGCTGATTGATATCTCGCGCAAATCCCAACACTAAGGATATATCCGGGCGACTAGCTATGAGGTAAAGTAGACTTCCAATCATGCTGTGATAAAGTTTCTCGTCTACATTCTCACTAAGAGATTCACTTCCTAATCCCTTATTGCTAGTTCCCATAGGAGTAGGAAAATCTTTAGAATCTTCTAATCCGAATTTCTTTACCAACTCCTTTGAATACTTGGATTGACACAGATGGATGCCTTCACCATTTTGTTTCACTTGCAATCCAAAAAAGTATGTCAGTTCGCCCATCATTGACATCTCAAATTCGCTTTCCATGGTTTCTGCGAATTTAGAAGCATCATTATCCTTTGTTGCTCCAAATACAATGTCATCGACATAGATTTGTGCAACAATGAAGTTATCCTGATAATGCTTCACAAAGAGAGTCCGATCTGCTCCCCCTCGAGTATAGCTCTTCTCCAAGAGGTGCTTTGTCAACCTTTCGTACCACGCTCGCGGTGCTTGTTTTAAACCGTAAAGAGCCTTTTTCAAACGAAAAACATAGTTAGGTAGTTTACAGTCTACAAAACCTTTCGGTTGAGCCACATAAACTTCCTCATTTAAAAACCCATTTAAAAACGCGCTCTTAGCGTCCATTTGAAAGAGTTTTATTTTAAAGTGACAAGCAATAGCGAATAAGATACGAATGGACTCGAGTCTAGCTACAGGGGCGAACGTTTCATCAAAGTCTATACCTTCTATTTGAGAGTAGCATTGAGCAACTAAACGTGCTTTGTTCCTGATGATGGTACCATCCTCATTTTTCTTGTTCTTGAAAATCCATTTAGTACCGATCACATTGTGTTGCTTCGGAGGCGTCGTTAATTCCCAGACTTTGTTTCGTTCAAACTGATGGAGCTCTTCCTGCATTGCTTCAATCCAGTAGTCATCCTGAAGAGCTTCATCGACGTTCTTTGGTTCGATCATGAAAACGTAACAAGCGAATCCACAAACCAACTGTCTCCGAGTTTTGACTCCTTCTTGTGGGTCTCCAATGATGTTTGATTCAGGATGATCCTTGGAGATGCGTAACGTTTGATGTAATGGAGTACTCGGAGGTACATGAGATGATTCCTGCACATCAGATAAACTTGAAGAACTATTAGATGCATCATTAATATTGGAAGTATTATCATGAGAAGATGCATTTACAGGAGTATCATCATCAAGAGAGATATCAGGGGTAGATTTATCAGATGCAAAGTGGAAAGCTTCATCTACTTTAACATTTATGGATTCTACAATCGTTTAGATTCCAAGTTAAATACCCGATATGCTCTACTATTTGTAGAATAACCCATGAAAATCCCTTCGTCACTTCGAGAGTCAAATTTTCCAAGATTTTTGCGGTCACGTAAAATGTAACACCGACTCCCAAAGATACGAAAATATTTGATGTTTGGCTTTCTACAAAACCATAGTTCATATGGTGTATTTAACGTTCCCGGGCGCAAATAAACTCGATTAATAACATAGATTGCAGTGTTCACAGCTTCAGCCCAAAAATGTAGCGGTAAATTCCCGCTGTGAAGCATAACACGTGCCATCTCTTGTACAACCCTGTTTTTGCGCTCGACTACACCATTCTGTTGAGGTGTATAGGGTGCTGAGAATTCACGTTTAATGCCATTGGAAGTGCAAAAATCAATGAATTTAAAATTTATGAATTCTCCACCTCTATCACTTCTAACACGAATGATCTTTTCATTCTTTTCAATCATAATACGAAGGCAAATCTCGTGAAAAGAATCAAAAGTATCAGCTTTCCCTTTTAAAAATGCTACCCATGAGTATCTAGAGAAATCATCAACCAATAAGAAAATATACCATTTACCTCCCAAGGATGGTTGACGAGTCGGCCCCATAAGATCCATATGCAATAATTCCAAGGGTCGTTTGGTACCGACGTGATTCAAGTTCTTGTGTGCAGTCCTAGATTGATTTCCCTTTTGACAACCGCCACACACAATGTTTTGTTTAAGTGAAAGTTTAGGAACCCCCTTGAGCACGTCTTTGTTTGAAATTCTAGCAAGTTCCTTAAATTTTATGTGACCTAGCCTTTCATGCCAAAGTGTTTCATTATTCAAAGAGGCTAAGTTACAATTTTCAGAAATTTTATTGGGAACAACATAACAATTGTTTTCATTTCTAACCCCCTTTAAAAAGAAAACATGATCCTTATCAGTTACAATGCATTCAACAGATGAAAAATTAACTGTAAAACCATTGTCACAAAGTTGACTGATACTTATGAGGTTAGTCTTAAGGCCATCAACAAATAACACATTATTTAGAATCGGGCCATCTGGAATAGCTACTGTTCCTTTTGAAAACAGTTTTTGTCACCGGTCATGTGACGGGAACAACCGCTATCCAGATACCAAGACGAATTATCATAAGCATGCAAGGAAACATTTGTAACAAGACAAGGGAAAACTTCACCTTTGCGTACCCAAACCTTTCGAGTTTTGGTGTACGTCGGAAATGATTGTGAGGTTGATACCTTTGGTGAAAGCGTCTTGTTTGATCCATCGCTTTTCCTTGACGTCGTCGTCTTGTTTGATGAACTACCGAGGCTCTTTTCCTTCTAAAAATTTGCATTTGATTTCCGAGGAATCACCCTTTTGGTAGTCGTTGCAAGAAGTGCTTGAGTTGAGCGTTTGGCTCCCATCTTGCAATTTCTTCTTATATGCCCTGCAATACCACAACGAAAACATACCTTGATGCTTGACGATTCCGAAGAGGGGGAAATAGGTTTGTTGTCGTTGTTTGTCGTCAATTTCGGTGTCGGAGGAGGAGATACCGACTGGGGCACAAAGATTGTCCCAACCGAACTAAAATTGTCGTTAGTTCGATTGTATCCGAGGCCGAACTTGTTTGATTGACCAAGACCAAGAAGCTTATCCAACTTACTCCTTCCTGATGAAAATCGCTGTAAGTCATCCTTGAGTTGGAGAATGGTCTCTGTCATTTCCAATTTTTCCTATCGAGCCTCGCCGTTGAGCTTCAAGAAGTAATTCGCTTTGTTCACCATATCTACATAATTCTTCTCGAATTGCTCATTGGACTCTTGAAGTGAAGCATTTGCATTTATCAGATTATCCCTTTCCACTTCAAGATCGGTCGAGAGAGAAGTTACCCTTTTTACTTCTTCTTCGAGATCCTGCAATCTCCCTCTCAACCCCTTGTTTTGCTTAGCCAGTTTCTTTGAATCCCTCAAAAGTCTGTGATAGGATAGAGCAAAGTCTTCACCTTCTGAGTTATCCGATTCATCGTCCGTTGCAATCTTTTCAATAGTGGAGTTGGACAATGACTCGGATGTATTAGCCATTAAGCACATGAAGGGTGAAGATGTGGACGCGTGGAACGCTGTTGCGTTATCTTCTTCATCACTTGACGATGACTCATTTGACGATGAGGTGTCATCCCAAGTGACGGCTTGCATCGCTTTCTTCTTTGACGGATTCTTATTAGGATACTCAGTTGAGATATGGCCGTACCCTCGGCACTTGAAGCATTGGACTTGTCCTTCTGAGCTTTTCTTATCCTTAGAAAATCCCTCTTGCTTTCTTGGTTTGAAACTTGAAGAACCTTTGCCTTTCTTCGACTTTACGAAGGATGGAGTTTTGCTTGAGTTACCCCTTCGAAAGTTTCGGCGAAATCTTCTTGTCAAGAGAGCAAGCTGCTTCTCAAAGTCCTCCATAGATAAATTCTCGTCATCGCCTGCGGAGGATGAATCCGCGTCTTCTTCTTTTGTAGTTTTCAAAGCAAAACCTGAAGACTTAGAAGAGGATGCCTTTCCAGAATAATAGTTAGTAGGAAAAGTCATTTCATAAGTTTGTAATGAACCAACTAATTCTTCTACACGGATTTCATCCGGGTGTTTAATAGTTTCAATGACTGTAACCTTGGAACGAAATCTTTCAAGAAGAGTTCTTAATATTTTTTTTTACAATTTTAAATTCTGGAATCTTCTCTCCCAAGTTAGCACATGTGTTTACGATGTCTTGCAATCGTGTATAGTAATCTGTGAAAGATTCATTTTCTGCCATGAAAATGGAGTCAAACTTGCTCGTAAGCATTTGCAGTTTCTGAATCTTCACAAGGTTAGTTCCCTCATGCGTAACTTGAAGAACACCCCAGATTTCTTTCGCAGTCTCACATGCCGAGACGCAAGAGAACTCTGTTTGCGACAAAGCATTAAATAAAGCGTTAATCCCTTTGCCATTGTAAGAAGAAGAATCTATCTCTTCCTTGGTCCATTTCGACCTAGGTTTGATGGTGCGAACATCAGCAAGAATTTCAGTTGGATTAGACCATCCTAATTCAATTGATTGCCACACCCGTTCGTCGATGGAAATTAAAAAGGCTTTCATCCGTACTTTCCAGTAGGCATAATTTGTTCTATCGAAGAACGGGGGTCTGTTGATGTTTTCACCTTCAACCATTGTTTACAACCCTATTCCCGCTCTGATACCACTTGTTGGGTTATGTATAATTGGATCTAAATAGGGTAAAAAACACCTAGAGGGGGGTGAATAGGTGTAAACAATAAACACTCAAAAATCTTTGCGATATAAAACCCAATGCGGAAAACTAAATAACACGCAGAGATTTTTACGTGGAAAACTCCAAACCGGGGTAAAAAACCACGGGACCGATAACACGGTGAAATCCACTAGAATTAAACACGTACAAGGTGATATACCGTACTCACACACGACTCAACCTTTTCCATACGCTCCTAGTTGATCTTCTCCGCTCGCTCCACGACGCTTCTCGAATCCACGATCTGCGTCCAACGCCGAATTCACGACATCCGACCGAATCCACGGTCTTCACCCAGTAGCACGCTTCGAATCCACGAACGTACCTCGCTCCGAATCCACGAGAGCGGTAGCACCTTGAATCCACAAGGCCACGCGAGTCCACGCGCCGATTTTGGAAAAATCGTTGTTTTTGGGTGGTGATGATCCACCGAATACTTAGATTATAAGTAGATCGGAAATACCATCTAAGTATTCATTGATTTGATTCTACTCAAAATGTGAGTATGAAAACCTAGAATCAAATCAATCAAAATAGATGAAGAAACATAAGATTCAATCTATTGATTTCCTTTCTTCTCTATTTGTGGATCTATCTATTTCGGTCGTCTTTTTCCCTTTATCGTGGGTTACCCTAAAAGATGAATTAAAGGGTCTATATATAGGTTAGAAACCATTGGAAGAAGATAAGAATAAAAAACTAACCTTTTCTGGAATTTTTCTGGACGGCGATCCAGATCGGACTTCGGCGATCCGGATTGCAGTAGCGAGACAGACAGTTTCCAGAAAAACAAAGGTTCGGGATCCGGATCAAAGTGCCTGATCCGGATCGTTCATACACTTTCACCAAACACCAACGTTCGGGATCCGGATTGAAAAGCCTGATCCGGATCGTTCATAAATCATGGTAAAACCAGTGTTCGGGATCCGGATCAAAGGAGGCTACGATCCGGATTGAAGTTGCGTATGAACGAACACCCTTCAGGATCCGGATTGGAAAGTCTGATCCGGATCCTGAACATGTCCCATGTCCAGTTTTTGATTTTTATGCAATTAGAAATTCATCCAAGTGTTTCTACACTATAAGAAGTATTCGGATCACCAAAAATAATTAGTTAAACATACCTGATCCTTTTGAATTCTTCTTTCTTGAGATTGAGTTAAATGATCCAACTTTCTTCATCTTCAATCTTCAAGACTTAACCGAATTCACGAAATACGCCAACTCAAATTCCGTAACACCCCTTTCTTATCTCAGACAGTTGTAGTTTATTTTGGGTCTGGCTCTTGCCAGCTGTTTGTACTTTTGGTGAGCTGGGAGAGACACTTGTATATTTTGAGAGTTTTTACTTTGCTTTTACTTTCTAGCTGTAGTATGAGATGTAGTAGCTTTATTTTAGCTCTGTTTATGCTCCTTTATCTATATCTTTTATATCTCTTATATCTGAGCAGGTTACCAGCGCTTCGTGTACATGGGAAATTCTGTGTGCACGGCAGATCTGTGGACGGGCCCGGGTTCTGGTTTACACCCGGGGCGTGACATAGGTCGTCCGAGTACTGTGTGCAGCTACCACATGTTTTACCAAGCATGGTGATTTCTAGTTTACTTGATAAAATGCTTTTTTGGAATACTTGACTTTGTCGAATTCCAAGGTTGGTATAAGGTGGGATTTCAAATTGAAAGATGCTCAAAGAGCCACTCCCTAAAACATATTGACTAGATAGCATTATCTAATTTATTAGGGATTTCAAACATCTATCGATCTTTGTGCGTCATTTTCTTTGTTCAATTGATGATTTGATAAACACGTTACTCATTAGATCGTGGTTGATGTTTTTGAACTTGCTCAACTTTAGAGGATACAACTTTTATAAATTTTTGTTTCATTATTTGAGTATTAATGATAGATTTAGTATAATCTATTTCTTTTGATGTGAAACGATACTTTTTGTTTAAAGTTGATATGCAAGAATGCTTACATACTGTTTCTAGATTTTCTGAAATTTTTACAAATTTTTCTGGAGAAAAAAGTTGCAGGCAGTCCGGACTGGATGGACTGAGTCCGGATCCCGAACAATAGGATTTTCTGCGGGTAGCCGATCCGGACTGGATTCCAACCAGATCCGGACCGCGGCTAGGTTTTATAGGAAACGAAAGGTTTTTTTATTTCTATTCTTTCTAAACTTTTATTTCTAGCTTCCTAGAGTTTCTCTCTCTAGAATCCAGGAGTTTTGGATTTTTCTCAACTTGATTTCTCTCGATTCAAGTAAGTTCTTTTGATCAAAATCACTGTTTTTCACTGTTTTGCTCTTGTCTTCAAAACGTGAGAGGATTTCTTGGTATAATCTCGATTTTAAACGGTTTTTGGTCAAATTTCTTTTGAAATAAGAACTCTGGATACATTAGTTTTGTTTCTATGCCTTGTATTTATTTGATTAACGGATTTTTGGACTTCGATTTCTGAACATTCGATTTTAGGGCAAATTTTGGGAATATTCGAAAATCATGGATTGATCTATTTTTAAAATTCTTTTTGCAAAACTAACTTGATTCCTAGTCTCTATACATGGTAAGGATTGTTTGGGTATGATTTTTCAAATTTTTAGAAATTAAACAATTTTTCACGTTCTTTGAGTTCTTGCTCACAGGCGACTTTTTCAGCATCCTCAACCAAAATTGTGTTTGGTTGGATAATAGTGCTCATTGTTGCAATGGTTGGCACACGAGCAACAGTCAAAAAGGAGCAAGATAGAGCAAGTCAGGAAGAAACAAAAAAGGCTCTTCAAGATGATTCAGAATCTGACGAAGAAGATTGGGAAGAAATATGCAGGGAAATACAAATCTCTTGCCAAATTGGTAAATAAGATTTTCAACAAACTGGGTTGTAGCAGTTCTGACGACAATGACTCCGATTGACGTTATATTTTTATTTTTTTTGTTCTAATGCCTTCTTTTGCAGGTTTTTCTTTTACGTTCTTAGTTTTTACAAACTTTTCACTCCCTTCTTTTTAATTTTGGCTGACTTTCTGTGACAAAAAGGGGGAGAGACACTTGAACTTGAGAGTTTGGAGACTTGAAAACTTTGAACATTAAACTTTGAAGGTAAGTTGAAGGTAAGTTGAATTGGATTCATGCCCTGACTAACTATTTGGGCATGTAATATTACTAACAAGTTGCTTGATAACTGACATATTTGTGAACTTGTTAGAATCTTGATATGACATTTGAACTTTTAAGGATTAGATGATATGTGAATCCGTGATTGCTTATTCTCATACATATCTAAAAATTAATGTCGTGGTGAGTATAAACTCTGTCTCTCTGATTGTTTATTGAATGTTTAAATTCTTGAGGTATCTAACAATTTCTTTTGTCAAGAATTATTTTTTTGCAGAAAGTACAAACGTCTAAGTCTAGAGTTTGTTTTAGGAGTTTATCTCGTGTATTCATTTTTATTTGGATCATTTATGCAAATTTTTGTTGTATGGTGATAGCAACAAAAATATCTTTTTGAATTTTTAAGTGGACTTTTTGTTTTGTCACGAAACCACCAAAGGGGGAGATTGTTAAGGAATTTGTAGTGGTGTATTTCGTGAAGTGTTTTTGTCACGCCCCGGGTGTAAACCAGAACCCGGACCCGTCCACAGATCCGCCGTGCATACGGAATTTTCCGCGTACACGAAGCGCTGGTAACCTGCTCAGATATAAAATATATAATAAAGGAGCATAAAACAGAGCTAAACTAAAACTAATACAACTCAGACAAATGCAGGAAATAAAAGTACAATAAGCTCTCACAAATATACAAGTGTCTCTCCCAGCTCACGAAATAAATACAACCAGCTGACCGCAGCCAGACCCAAAATAAAAGGAAATACAACCGTCTGAGTGTACCGGGGATACATCAAAACTACAAAACTCGAACTCGGGGCAGTAGCTATCTAATCAGCGATCCTCTTACCTCGATCCAGGGAAGAGGGTCCCGCAACTCCCGCAGAGGACTCTGCAAAACAAAGGGGAAAAGAAAAGAGAAAGCAGTGGGGGGTGAGAACTACTATAAAAACAGTAGCCTCCCCTAGTGGGTAGACCTCAAACTCAGACATGCCCACTAGGACTATCAGAGGCGAAAATGAAAACAAAGGTGGTAAGCTACAAGTACACTACTGATGAAGAGCTACCACTAACATGCCTCTAAGATGCCTAACTAGAGAATAGCTGAAAGCATGCACCAGAACGTCAAAGACTGTCAGACCAACCCAATCAAAACACCAGTAAACACTGGTACTGCCTGCTCTGCTGTCAACCTCACAACTCAGTATCTCCCCTGTCCAAATGACCGGAACCCAACACGGTCTGACCGGCACCCAACACGGTCTGAAACCTACTCCGGAGTGGCACTCGAGGGGAGCGACCCCACACGAGCATAGTATCACTGTCACAGTATCATCAGTATCATAAAATAGCAGGACGGGGTCACGACTCTGATCAAAGTGGGAAAACCCATCCACTAAAGAGAAACTCGATCCCCTACCTCCAATCTGATGCAAAAGTAATAATAATAATGATAATCCGGTCAACCGCCCACAGTCGCGGTCGCCGCAACACCCAAACATCGATCCCCGACTGTCCCAACTCTGAACATCTGACTACACAATCCCCTAAGACTAGACGACAGGAGAACGAATAAAAGCATGGTTTCTCCTAAGTCAATTCCAATATGTTTGTGTAGCAGAAAAAGGTGGCCTAGCTAGATGACCATTCAAGCATGCAAAGTCCTTTATTTGATAAAATCATTTCAATTATTCTAACATATGCAACATTAAGTGTTTGGAACTCCCGATGTACATGTGGCAGGATATATGACACATGATACAATTTAGATGCACAATCTACTAGCAAGTACCTCTTTTTACAACATGCATTCTAACCACATGCCCAAACCTTCCCTTAACATATGACATGATATGGCTTTAGTATTATTTCCAACTAATTAAACTGCATATCTAAAACATGGAAACACCACTTACTAACCTGTAGCTTGCTAACATTGCAAATATTAACAAAGGAACCTTAATCTCATACAAGCATGCTAGATACATTCACAATTAATAGCACATGATCAAGGCATTCTAATAGGCCTAGTGACATTCACAAGTAGGAGGTTCACAACATCACCCACCTCGAGCGCTATTCCAAGTTCCCAAAAGCGAAGCCCAAGATCAGTCCAAATACTCACCACCAATCTGTACAAAATACCCCAAAGGAAAGTACATAAGCTATTCATTCTCAATTTCAAAAATCTGTCCCCTAATTCCACAGTCCAGAATTCTCCAATTTTTACCTACGAATAATGCCCAGAAAAATCCAAGAAAAATACTATCGCGATCCTCGCGACGAACCCGTCGAAACAAGTACCTGCACGCCCAAATCGGAGTTTCCTACGCTGAGATAAAAATCTAGCAAGGGGTACACCCCAATCCAAACTGTACCAAATTTCTGTAACAAAGAACCACAGAGAAAGGAGATTCTCACCCTCGTGCAAAATCCAGAAAAATCTGAGAAAAATCCAGGAAACTCCTTGCGAAAAGTAGATGAAGATTGCCTTTTGAATTGCCTCAATCCGACGTCTGAGCAAAAGATACGGCAAGAACACCGCGGTGCTGTCCAAAATCCGCGAAGAAAAATGGGTCAAATGGGTGCTCAGAAAACTCCAAGTTCAGCATGGAAAACGAGGAACCTCAAAACACAGGAGTTGAAGCCCTACCTATCGTGAGTCCAACGGCACGAAAATGGACGAAATCGGAAGTCGGGGTGAGTCGGGGGAGCCCAAACACTGAGAAGGGGCGAAGCGGGTCGCCGGAGAACGAGCGTCGCGCCGCGCCGTAAAATCCCGAACCTTGGGATGCGTGCCACCAAAAATCTCCAAAGTCCTCCAAAGGGTAGTGCACTATGAGGGGGAAAATCGCTCTGAAGAACTCTCTCTGGAAAAAGGGCCAGAAGAGCTGAAAAGGAAACACAAAGGACCTATTTATAGCCCAGCCCAAATGCTGTTGGGCCGGGTTTTCGGGCGCAGGTTTCGGGCGCACTGCGCCCGGAAACCCGGTTGTACACCTGCCGTCCGACGCGCCCGAAAAGCCCTGGTGCGTGGCCACGTCACCCCAAACAGGGGACAGCAGTTCAAGGCGGCCCCTGTGCGCCACGTTGTCCCCTCGCGGTCAGCGGGGGTAGGTACGGCCGCCCAACCACGAGGGCGACACGTGGCGCACATCGAGTGCGGCCGACCGCCCGCCTGGCGCTACGTGCGCGCAAGCCGTCCCGAGGCGCCCACTACTGCGCACACCGTGGACCGCACCCACGTGAGCCAGCAAATCCGAAGCCGCCACGTGTCATGCGCCCGGTCCACCGCGACCCCGCAAAACCGCTGAGCCGTTGCCGCGTGCGCCGGCCAATCCGGGCACGCCACGCGTCTCCCCGCCCGCGGTCCATGCACCGCCGCGCCTCCCCGTGGACGAGCTGTGTGAACGGCCAATAATAGGCGCCCGTGGCTCAGGCCGGTCACACGAGTCCCCCCCATGCACCGAAAATCCCTGAAAACTTCCGGAAGCTCGCTTTTGGTCATCCGGACTCCAAATTTAACAAGCAAATAGCCGTTTTCAAGCGTTTTTCCACGCTGAATCCAAATCCAACCTCAGATTGGCCCAAACCTTTTCTAAAATTCGGCAAATGCAGCCGAAGGCCAAATCCGCTATCAAAGTCTCACAAGGTCCATCTGTGGCACCCCTTCGATGCACCATGGGCCAGACACCACCAACACTAGGTGTTCTACACAGTGGATTCATCGGAAAGTTGCATGGGAAAAACCAGTACACTACATCCTCCCCCACAAGAAAAAGTTTCGTCCTCGAAACAAAAGTCATACCTCAAGCAGGGGCCTCAAACAAGTGGGGGTAAGCATCCATCATCGCTGACTCCAGCTCCCAGGTAGCCTCGCGCTCATCATGACTGCTCCAGAGGATCTTCACATAAGGGATGGCCCGACTGCGCAACTCCCTCACCTCACGGTCCAAGATCCTCAACGGCCGCTCAACATAGCTCAGGTTCTCAGCAACCTCCAATGGGGTGAAATCGATGATGTGGGACGGGTCATGAACATACCTCCTCAGAGTCGATACATGAAAAACATTGTGAACACCTGAAAGCCTGGGAGGAAGCGCAAGCCTGTAGGCAACTGGCCCTAAACGCTCCAACACCTCAAAGGTCCAATATAACGAGGGCTCAGTTTCCCACGAATGCCAAATCTCCGAATCCCCTTCGAAGGCGAGACTTTCAGAAAAACATGGTCACCCACCTGAAACTCTAAGTCTCGCCGTCGAGTATCAGCATAACTCCTCTGTCGACTCTGGGCGGTCTCGAGATGTCGTCATATCAATCTGACCTTTTCCTCTGCCTCTATAGTAGATCAGGACCCAAAGTCTTCTTCTCACCCACGTCACTCCAATATAGGGGTGACCGACACTTGCGTCCATACAACGCTTCAAACGGTGCCATCTGAATGCTCGCTTGATAGCTGTTGTTGTACGCAAACTCAACTAATCCCAAGTGTCGGTACCATCCTCCTCCAAAGTCCAGAACGCATGCTCTCAACATATCCTCGAGGGTCTGAATAGTGCGCTCTGACTCCCATCGGTCTGTGGGTGGAATGCTGTACTGAATCGGAGCTGCGTCCCCAAGGCTGTCTGTAAACTCCTCCAGAAATGCGAGACAAACCTCGGGTCTCTATCTGATACGATGGAAACGGGTACCCCGTGCAATCTAACCACCTCAGCCAAGTACACCTGTGCGAGTCGCTCCATCGGCCAAGTCATCTGAACCGGCAAAAAGTGAGCGGACTTGGTAAGCCTGTCCACGACTACCCAGATAGCATCCGCTCCCATCTGTGCTCTCGGCAAACTAGTGACAAAATCCATCGTAACATGTTCCCATTTCCATTCGGGGATTGGGAGACTCTGCAACTTGCCAGCAGGTACACGATGTTCAGCCTTTACTTGCTGACAAGTTAGACAGTGTGCTTACAAATCTCCCAATGTCTCTTTTCATCCCATTCCATCAAAACTGTGCCTTAAGGTCCCTATACATCTTAGTCCCACCAGGATGGATGGTATAAGGTGTATAGTGGGCCTCCCTCAAGATCTGCTCTCGGATCTCTGCATCCATAGGCACACAAGCGCGGTCCCTGTACCGCAGTACTCCCGCAGCATCAACTGAAAGTCCCCTATCAAACCAGTCTGCATCTGCTCTCGAATCCTCATCAGGTGGGGGTCCTCACTCTGTCTCTCCCGAATCCTGTCCAACAGAGTGGGCTGCACGACTAGAGACATAAGCCTAGCAGAGACCCCAGGGGCCACAACCTCGAGCTCTAACCGCCTCATCTGCTCAAGTAATGGCGCCTGATCGGTGATCATCAAAGATAGACTCTGTACTGCTCTCCTGCTCAGGGCATCAGCAACCACGTTGGCCTTGCCAGGATGGTATAATATGTCTACATCATAATCTTTCAACAATTCCAACCATCTGCGCTGCCTCAAGTTGAGCTCCTTCTGTGTGAACAGGTATTTCAAGCTCTTGTGGTCGGTGTAAATCTCACAGTGCTCCCCATACAGGTAGTGGCGCCACAACTTTAGTGCAAAAATCACTGCAGCTAGCTCCAAATCATGGGTAGGGTAATTCTTTTCAAAATCTTTCAGTTGCCGAGAGGCATAAGCGATTACCCTTCCCTCCTGCATCAGCACGCAACCAAGTCCACTGTGCGATGCGTCGCTGTATATCACGTATCCTTTCCCCATAACGGGGAGGGAAAGGACAGGAGCCGACATCAATCTGTTCTTTAATTCCTCAAAGCTCCTCTGGCAATCCTCACTCCAAGTAAACTTAATCCCTTTTCGCGTCAAACGAGTGAGGGGTGTGGAAAGTTTCGCAAAACCTTCCACAAACCGACGGTAATATCCTGCTAAGCCCATGAAACTGCGGACCTCTGATACCGTCGTCGGTCGGGGCCAATCCCGGACTGCCTCGATCTTCGCGGGTCTACTGCCACTCCAGCGGCTGAAATCACGTGGCCCAAAAGACAACCTCCCGAAGCCAGAAATCACACTTAGATAACTTGGCATACAACTTCCTCTCTCTCAGAAGCTGTAGCACAATCCTTAAGTGCTCCTCGTGCTCCACATCGCTTCGGGAATAAACTAGGATTGTCATCAATAAAACAACGACGAACCGATCCAGGTATGGTCGAAAAATCCTGTTCATTAAATCCATAAAAGCAGCAGGGGCATTTGTCAATCCAAAAGGCATGACGGTGAACTCATAATGCCCGTACCGCGCCTGAATGCCGTCTTTGGGATGTCCTCGGCCTTCACCTTCAATTGGTGGTAACCAGACTGTAAGTCAATCTTGGAGAAGACACAAGACCCTTGCAGCTGATCAAATAAGTCATCAATGCGCGGCAAAGGGTACTTGTTCTTGATGGTCGCTTTATTCAGCTCCCGGTAATCAACGCACAGTCGAAGCGAACCATCTTTCTTCTTCACAAACAGCACCGTGCGCCTCCCCAAGGGCGATACACTCGGTCTCACAAAACCCTTGTCCATTAAATCCTGGAGTTGCGCCTTTAATTCCGCAGCTCAGCCCGGTGCCATTCGGTAAGGAGCCTTAGAGATTGGCGCAGTTCCTGGGACTACGTCAATCAAAAACTCAACCTCCCTATCCGGCGGCATACTAATCAGCTCTGGAGGAAACACATCCGGGAACTCGCGGGCAATCGGGATATCCGCGAGTCCCAGAGCCGCCGTAGGCTCCTTAACCACAGATGCCATAAAGGCTACGCATCCACTGCGCATTATCTGCCTCGCATGAGAAGTCGAAACCACAGAGGCAGAGAAGCACTCTGGCACCCCCCGGAAAACGAACACCACTGGCCTGGCTCGCTAAAAGTAACAGTCCTCGCGGCGCAATCAATCGTCACGAAATAGCGAGCCAGCCATTCCATCCCCAGTACAATGTCAAAATCTTGCAGCTGACCAAGGACCATCAGGTCCGCTGGTAAAATCCAAGACTCAAGCTGTACAGGGCAAGACCAACAACCCTCCTCTACAAGCAATATGTGATCGGGAATCTGTACCTCTAATGCATGTGGCAACCGACCTAACTCTAGTCCATGAGATGATGCAACATGCTCTACTGAATAAAAGAATGTGATGCACCGGTATCAAATAAAGTGCGAGCTCTAATACCAAAAAGTAAAGAGATACCTGCCACCACGTGGTCGGCTGCCGTGGAGTCCCCCTACCTGAGCGGCGTAGACCGCCCGCTCTGAGCTGGTGGTCGGTAGTCTGCAGGGTGGGAGGAAGGAGCCCTGCTCGCAGGAGCATAGGGTCGCTGAGCTGGCGGTCCGCTGCTGAGGTGGAAGAGAAACTGAGGCCGAAGAAGGTGCCACTGATGCCGAAAAAGGGCATGAAGATCGTATGTGTCCGGCCTGACCACAGCCATAAACACGCCCCACCTCTGATCACAAGTGCCGGGGGGTGCTGACCCCCGCAGAAGAACAAACTGCCAGGGGCCCGCACTGCCGGCTGCTGCTGCGTGCTGCTGCGTGCGACTGCCGCTGAGTCCCTGCTGTCGCGACTGCGACCTCTGCTGCTGCGAGTGCTGCTGCTGTCGCTGGGGGCTGCTGATGCTGTGGGGGCCTCTGGGATCCCCCAGGCCCTCGCGCTTCGAACGCCCACGGCCCGTAAACTGAGGCGGTGGCGGTCGGGGCGGCCTCCAGGAACTGGCCTGTCCCCCTCATCCGATGCTGGTCGCTTCCTCTCAGACTCTGAGCGACCAGACCTCCGCGTCTAGAACAACATGATCTCCCCTCTCGACCCCACTGTGCATGATCCACTGCCTCTGATAAAGTCTGAAGCCTCTGGGCGTGCACCACGTATAGATCTCAGGGCGCAAACCTGTCTCAAACAGCTCCACCTGGTGTAGCCCATCCTGGCAACATAGGGTACGCAGTTAAGCAACTGCGTAAACTCCTGGAAATAGTCCCACCCTGGGCGATCACCCTGCAGAAGGTTCTTCAAGTCTCTTCTATCTTCTTCTTCACGCTCGTGGAGAGTAAGTGTCAAGGTCATCCTCTGAAACTCCGACCAGGGTAGCTGTCGGGTGACCTGAAACTCTAAGGGCTCGACCCGACGCCACCAAGCATCTGCATCCCCCTCTAAACAATGTACTGCCAAATGTTCTCTGAACCTCTGTCAATGAAGAGTCCCGAAACAACTTCTCCATTGATGCTAGCCACGATCCAATCTCCCAGGGGTGAGTGCTCCGCCCCGAGAACCTAGGGGTCCTCGCTTACAGAACTGTGGTGTTTTGTCAGAAAACTCCCGCTCCTCCACTGGGGTCAATGGCCTGAACATCCCCCTGGGCCCCACTGCCGACGCCGGCGCCGGGGTAAGGGGCCAGGTGGAATATCCGGTGGTACACACCGTGGTACGGGCCTCTGCAGTAGTAGGGGGAGTGCCGCAACCTGGG
>JAQNDB010001412.1:0-50726 GCA_029204045.2 Tillandsia leiboldiana
TATGCAAGTCACTAAGGTTTAGATCTGCTTCCTCGCTGAATATGGTTCAGGTCGTCCTCCAGTTTCTTCTTGACGCTATTTGTGAAGAAGGCCCCAAACAATTCCTGCTTGAACGTCGTCCACAATAGTAGCACGGTGCCCTGGGTGGGATCAGGACGCACCGTCTTCCACCATAGACGAGCGTTCCCCTCCAAAAAGTGAACTGCCAGAGGAACGCGTTCGGGGTCCTAAATGAGTAGGTCCTCAAACAATTTTTCCATCGATCCCACCCACTTTTCGACTACCCACGGATCAGTCGTCTCCCCCTCGAACGTGGGTGGTTCGAACTTCATGAAATCCGCCAGATTGGCCCGCACTCGCTCTCGTTCCGCCCGCGTAACCGTCCCTTCCCTGGCGACGGCGGCGGCCGCGGGGGTGCTCCCGCCGAGAGTCCCCGGCGCCGGCCCCACGGACGCTGATGCAGGTGCTGCCATCGGCGCCGTGGTTTGGGTATGTGCTAGCCCGGCCGTTGCCGCCGGTAGAGGGGTTGCCCCTATCCCAGCACCTGTCGCTTGCGGTACTGCAGCCGGTGCAATTGGTTCCGGTGGAGGGGCGGGAGCGACCGGTTGCTGCTGCGTCAATTGACGCACACGATCCGTAAGGGTCGCCATCTCCCCCGCCATCTCTCTCAATTGTTGCCGCAGGAGCTGATTTTCTGCAGCTGCTGACGTCGTCGCATCTGTCCCTACCTCCTCGGCCGACGCTCTGGTCCGTACCATTGTCTGTACAGACATACCAACCAAAGCTTAGCACTCATCTCTGCTAGATGAATCATCATAAAATCGTGAGAGAAAAGAAACATTATCTACAAATCCCCTCCCCGATCTCTCACGTCTTAACCCTTAAACCCTGCACATTTCATTTATTCGTAGTTAAGTGTGATATCTCGGTGGATGTTGGGCTGTCACTGTTGTGATTAAAGCAAAGTCTCTGATACCATCTTAATCTGTCACGCCCCGGGGGTTTTATTTTAGCGGAAACGATACCTCAAAGTACGCATAAAGTGCGTACAATTTTTTTTGTTTAAAAACCTCCTTCCCGGCGCGTGCCCAGACCCGCCACATATACAGATTTACTCGAAAATCGGGCAGAGTCTCCTCTGTATATGCACGGCGTCGCGGCTGATACAATAGTCGAACTTAAGCAATCATTTTCCCATTTAATCACAACAGTTCGAAGTAGTACGGTGCATGAAGACTAAACAATACCCGTGGCCAGTCAAGTTGAAAGTATAAACTCACCGTTTTGAAAACAGGCCCACACGGCCTTAGGTTTTGAAAACAGATTGGAAACGGCATAAATCCACAAGGTTTAGAAAACGGGCCCACCCGACCCTAGACTTTTGAAAACAGTTTTCGAAGTCCTTTTTCTTTTCTCTTGTTTTCTAGTTGATTTGTTTAGAAAACGGCCAACCGGGAACAATAAAGGAAACAGTAGTGCATAACCAGAAAGAAAGTACTCAACATCCACACGACCCCACAAGGGTATCGAGAACCACACAGTAACCTACAATACTGAATGAATTGCAGAGAAGGTAAATAAAACAGCATACTAGTGCTCCCTCAGACCGACTGCTACCAACTCGGCCTCACCGTCGCCTACCTCTACCCCCTGGAGGTACCTGTCACAGAGTGGGTAGTCAGCGACACTATCATAAAAATAGTACTAAAGCAGTAAAGTATTACCAAGCCGCATAAGTAAGACTAGCCGGAACAACCGCTCTACTCGTAACGGTAACTCGCAACCACCTGTACCACCTGTAACACCTGTAACCCCGGTAACACCTGTAACACCTGACCGCGTCGGGATCCAATCCCGGCGGTCTCACACCTGACCACATCGGGATCCAATCCCGACAGGTCGCACCGCTCACAAAGAGCCACCGCTCATAAAGAGCCACCGCTCATAAGAGCCACCGCTCGCAAAGAGCCACCGCTCATAAAGAGCCACCGCTCATAAGAGCCACCGCTCGCAAAGAGCCACCGCTCATAAAGAGCCACCGCTCGCACCTCGCTGCCTCAAACCCCACAACTAATAAGGGGCCCCCCACTACGTCACCTCGTGGGGTAACACGGGTCAAAGACCGCCTTTCCGGAAAAGAGCACCCTTTGCGGTGGCCAAACCGCGGGTGCGCGTGTCGCAACTCGAGCATAAGTAACCAAGTAACCAAGTAACCAAGTAACCAAGTAACCAAGTAACCAAGTCACGGGGTAAGGTAGTACATCATAGAAACCGTCAGTGTTAGTACCGATTAACAATAAAAAGTCCCTTTCGGATTACCAACACAATACTCAGCCTCGACCGTAAACCCACCTTGTTGTCGCGCTCCTGACCGATGCTAGGTTCTCCCGCGTCTCGGGTGCCCGCCCGGGCCTACAAGAATCTGTCATACAGGAGTCAGTGATTAAGACGACTAGAACACCCGGCGCCCCCTCACCTTGCGCACAATTCGCACACGTACGCGCCTGGCCCCGCACGGCTGGGCGGCGTACTAACAGCGTGCGGCGCCGTCCGCATGCGGTGACGCCCGCACCCGCATGCGGAGTCGCCCGCAAGCGGCGGCCCGCATGCGGAGCCTCCCGCACCCGCATGCGGCGGCGCCCGCAAGTGGCGGCGCCCGCAAGTGGCGGCGCCCGCATGCGGCGGCCCGCATGCGGTGCCGCCCGCACCCGCATGCGGAGACGCCCGCAAGCGGCGGCGCCCGCATGCGGCAGCCCGCAAGCGGCGGCGCCCGCATGCGGTAGCCCGCATGCGGTGCCGCCCGCACCCTCATGCGGGCTGCGCCCGCAAGCGGCGGCACCCGCATGCGGTAGCCCGCATGCGGTGCCGCCCGCACCCTCATGCGGGCGGCGTCCGCAAGTGGCGGCGCCCGCATGCGGGGTTGCGTGCCTTATTCCGGCGGTGCCCCTCGCCTCTTCCTTTCCCCCCCCCCTCGTCCGCTCCAACCAAGAACGGAGCAAGAAAGCAAAACCCTAGCGTGCTCACCTCGGTTGTCGGAGGGAAAGGTGATCCGATCCTGCGAGTTCGGCTACAAGGAATGTGAGGACGTCTCCCTCTCCTTCCTTGGTCTCGCCGCTTGGATCCTCCGCGCAATCGGTGAGGAAGCAGAAGGGTTCGGTTGGGAAATAGAAAGGTTGGGGAATAGGGGTTTCGTACGTAGGGGAAATGTGGGATGTTGCGGGTAGTTAAGGGAGTTGCGGGTAGTTATGGGAAGTGGTGGGTAGTTAAGGGGGAGTTGCGGGTAGTTATGGGAAGTGGTGGGTAGTTAAGGGGGAGTTGCGGGTAGTTATGGGGAGTTGCGGGTAGTTATGGGAAGTGGTGGGTAGTTAAGGGGGAGTTGCGGGTAGTTAAGGGGAGTGGGTAGTTATGGGAGTTGCGGGTAGTGGGAAGTTGTGGGTAGTTATGGGAAGTGGGTAGTTATGGGAAGTTGTGGGTAGTTATGGGAAAAAATAACGGGAGTGATTAAGGTGGCGGGAGCGGTTAAATTGGGGAATGGGAAATCAACCCAGTTCAAGTTAAAACGGGTATAAGTCGGGTGCGAACCAGGGTCCGGTCTATCTGAAAACCGCGTTAACCATCTGAGCCGTTAGCTACCTTCCGGAATTTATTCCGGGAGATTCCGGCGTCGGAATTCAGAACCGATTTCGCCGTCGTTCTCCGTTTCGCGAGCCCTAACAACTAAAAATAGCCGCGGGCCCCGACGGTCTGTCCGGAAACAGGGAATTATTCGATCACCCTCCGGCCCCCGAAACGAAATGCGAAATTAACCAAACCAAAAGTAGACCCTTAAAATATTTTAAACTAGCGGCTATTACAACCGAAGCAAAGGAGTCTCAAGGACTCAAAGTCTGTCTGCCGCGCACTCCGGAGTGGCACTCGAGGGGAGCGACCCACACGAGTAAAGTATCTCAATATCCAGTATCATAAGTATCATAATCAGCAGGACTGGATCATGACTCTGATCGAAGTGGGAAAACCCATCCACTAGAGAAATCAGATACCCAATCTGGTGCATAAATAAATGTCCGGTCAACCGCCCAATATCCGCGGTTGCCGCAAAGCCCCACAACTAATCCAACCTGTCCCAGACACCAAGTCCCGACTACGCTACCCAGCACCCCTGCTCGAACCTGAGCAACACAGACCACCTGACTAACAAAGAAGGAGAAAAGGATAACATGGTTTCTCCTAAGTCAGGTTCCAAAAGTAGTGCAGCGGTAAAAGATGGCCTGACTACATGTCCATGCACGCATGCTTTGTTCTCAGAAATAATAACAGTGGGTGAAGCATATATTAGTAAAGCATGCTAAAACATTCCTACTATGGTATACCAATCTCACCCAAGTGGGCCATCCCTTGCTTACCTCTCGCTCATATCGGTTGTACATCAAATACGCCTGTTATCAATCATAGAGGGATGATAACCCCACATGTGCACTTACATTCACCATGATATAAAAGTCTTATACAGTTACTAAATTAAGCTTACCCACCTGAAGTGCTCAATCCAAGGCAAACCTGGAGTCGGTGAAGAGCGTGGCCACTTGCACGCACAATCAGCTGAACCCGTAACCACGGTACAAGTCTTGCAAACCTCGGCTCCTAGCAGTGTTCCAAAAATACTCGCGAACCCTCCTGGGTACAACAAAAGGTCCAAGGTTACACTTTATGCTAAAATATCCAAGTATACACCATCTGCCGGAACAAGCCCTGAAGATGTGCAATTTTCACCTGCAGAACGGACACAGAAAAATTCACCAAAAATACGGACGCGATCGTCGCGTCGAGCCCTTCGAAACGAGTACCTGCACGCCAAAATCCGAATCCCGGAGGCCGGGTTACAAATTCCACAACGCGGTGAGCGCGAAAGTCCACAACAAACACAACTGTAATACGCCGCACAGTAAAGGGGAAAGAAGTATACCTTCGGGCGGATCTCAGCAAATTCCCCAAAAAACACGACGGTAATCCTTGCGACGCGTAGATCCAAAGAGAGTAAAAGCACGACTCAATCCGAGCTCGCACAACAAGCTGCACGCAAAACGGTGCACACCGCCGGAGTCCGCACGCAAAACGGAGCACGGTGCCGAAACCCGTGCGCAAAACGGAGTCCGCACGCAAAACGGAATACGGTGCCAAAACCTGCGCGCAAAACGGAGTCCGCACGCAAAACGGTGCACGGTACCGAAACCCGCGCTCAAAATGGAGTCCGCACGCAAAACGGTGCACGCCGTCGGGGTCCACACGCAAAACGGAGCAATAAAACACGGTCCCTAACACAGACGAGAGTAAAGGGTCAAATCCAATGTCCAAAAGGACGCTCCAAAACTGTGCCAAAATACCGCAAGAATAACACATGGGACCTACCTCGACCGCGTCGCGCCGCCCAACCGCCTCCTTGGAACACCTCGCGCGCTTCGCGAGGTCCACGGCGCACCGCCGCGCCACCCAAAAATTCCCTCCTCACTCCCTCTCTCGCTCGGGTGGAGAAGAAAGAAAGAAAAGAGGAGAAAATGGCGCGGGGGAGAAAGAAGAAGAAGAAGAAAAAGGGGAAGAGGGAGGTGGTCCACGGACCCGGTCAACAGTCCAGGTCCACCGCGGCAGCCAATGGGGAGCCATCCTCCCCCGGTCCACAGCACATGGGCACGCGCGCCCACAGCGCCACGCGGCACGCGTCACCGCGTGCCACGCAGGCGCCGCACCCGCGCGCTACATGCGCGCGGGACACCGCGAGCGCCACACCGAAGCCCCCCGCTCCCTTTCCGCGTGGGCGCCAACGGGGGCCCGCCACGTGGCGGCCCCTGCGTCACCCGCGCAGGAGCGCGTTCCCAAGGCGCCTGCGCGCCTCGCGCAGTGCGCCGCCGCGCTCCGAGCCGCGCGCCGCCGCCTCGAAAAGCGTGCCGCACCTCGGGATCCGTGCACGCGCCTCGAAAAGCGCGCACTTCATCCGGGCTCCAAATCAAACAAGTAAATAGTCCAATCTTAGCGATTTCGCGCGCTGAATCCGAAAACGATGTCAGTTTTTCCAAATTCTCATCCTAAAATTTGCCGAATGCCCACTCGATCCGATTTTCCCCGCCGGGTCCAAACCAGAAGTCTGATTTGCTAAATTCCAACTCTAAATATTCCCGAAGGCGACCAGAGAGGTAATCCTTTATCCAAACTTCGCCCGGAGTCCAATTTTGACATCTGAATCGCGCGAAACCACTTCTAAACACCCGACGGGTCTTCCAAATTCCCACGGGATCTCCTATTTAAGCCCGAAGTCCATCACTTGTGTCCAAAATGTGCACAAACCCCGCCAACGCGCCACAATTACCTCCAGAAGCAGTAGACGCAACAGTTATCAATAAGTGGGAATTCCGGGTCCTCACACCCTCCCCCACTAAAAGGAAGTTTCGTCCTCAAAACTAGCTCAAATCCACAAGGAGTCACAAATACCGCGGGTAGGTATCCATCAATAACGCCTCCGGCTCCCCAAACCCCACTCACTCCCCGTGATTACTCCACAACAACAAAACAACAAGTACGGCATGGCCCGATGCGTAATTCTCTCATCTCACGAGCCAGAATTCACGACGGGCGTCCCTCGTACTCCAAACACTCTTAGCTCTCACATGGAGCGAGTCAATCGCGGGCGAGGAATCCAAAAACAAAACACTCCTGAGCTGAGACATGAAATACAATCGGGGTTCCAACAAAGTTGGGGGAAACCAGATAACCGCCAGTGCAACACACACCAAACCACAACCTGTGTCAACTCAACCAAGGCAACCCGAAGCACACCTACACGATTAGCCAATAAGGAAATGAGCCCTAACAAGGAGGGGTCCTCACTCGGTCACTCTCGAATCTTGACCATCCGAGTGAACTACTCAGCCGCGGTCTATCATCCAAAGGAACCCTCAGGGACACAACCACACACCACGTCTGCCTCAACAGTCCACACAGCGCCAGCTGTGGAATCATCAAGCTCAACCCCAGCCAGCTCTCCTGGCACTGCCCAGTCCAAGAAGCTCCTTACCTTGACAATAACTGTCGATCTCGGCCAAAACCCAAGTGATATCCATATTGGCCGGATTTCCACCGCCGCTCCTACGGCTCGAACAACGTGACCCAAGAAGGTATGCTTCTGGAGCTACAACTTGTACCTCAATAACTTGGCATACCACTTCATCCACACGGGCATGGTAGCACATCCACAAGTGCTCCTCGCGCTCCACATCGCTCTGGGAGTAAATCCAAATATCCCCGGAGGATCTTGTTACCAATCCAATCAAGTACAGCTGGAGCACAATTCCCTCAAATCATAAAAGTGGCAGGGCATTAATCAATCCACTTGGCCTCACTAAGAGCTCGTGATGCCCTACCGTGTCCTGAACGCCATCTAAGCAAGATCCTCGGCTGTCTGATTCCAAGTAGGTACTCACACCATACTATAACTGCCGGAGTATGACTCCATCAAAAGGTCCTAGATACCACCCGGACCTGTCTACACTCGAACCATAAAAGGACCCTCACAGTCGTGCATCAACGACGTGGCATCACCACCGTGTACCAACGGCGTGGCATCAGGTCAAGCAGACCCCTCGATCCATCAGATCCTACAACTGCGCCATCAGCTCTCTCAGCTCTACAGGCGATATCCAATGAGGTGCTATCAAGGGTGGCACGGTTCCCCGAACCACGTCAAACGCAATCTCTATCTCCCTAACCGGCGACATCGTCAACAGCTCAGGTGAAATCACACCCGGGATCCCGTGGGCAACAGAGATGTCCTTGAATCCCGGTGCCGCCAAAAAGCACCTCTCACACTGTCGCTGAAGCCTGTGCACTCTAACAGTCTTTACAACCAAACCTCCTCTCGTCCGCCTCGCAGAGAATCGACGTCCTCTCTTTCCGCAGTCAAACATCCTGTTGCATCGTGCCAATCAATCTCAAGCACATGGTCAAACACCGAACTGCCACAATTACCAATAAACCTGTCGGTACAACTCGCGGCCTCAGCTGCATTGGACATGATCCACAAGCCTTCTCCACATGCACAGCACTTAACAGGAACCTATACCTCGAGTGCACGTGGTAACAAATCTGCCTCTAGTCCATGCAGGAATGCAACATGCTCTAACTCCGACTGCTGTGATGGAATCACACCTGCGACAACTCGATCCACTACCGTGGCGCCCTCCAACCGGGCGGCACAGGTTCATCCACTCGATGCAAGTGGTTGTCGCTCAATCTGCCTGAAAATTAGGACTATCCACATAGGGAGTACGACCTCTGTCTCTGCTCACACTGAGGCGGCGAATAAGGTCCTCCGCAGATAACAAATCCACGCTACCGCTGCGTCACTCTGATATAAATGCTGATGCTACCATCGGGGTCCACCCGATCTCTGGCATCTCAGGAACCCGTCATCCTGGAAAGGAAATCAGAAGTGCCTCTGCCGGCCGATTTGTCCTCCTTCACCCGGCGCCAAGCGCCAATATCCTGAACTCGCCTCTAGCGGCAGATCCCTATCCAAAGGAACTGCAGCGCCACGCTCCATACACAATGCCTACTCCAACGAGGCATCAAAACCTTATAACGGAGGGACTGAATAAACTGAAAGGTATCCTGACGTAGTCCACTCCCAGCCGCATATCCTATGTGCCTCGTCTTTCGAACCTGGAGCGCGCAGTTCAACTACTGCCAAAACTCTCTAGCACAGGGAGGCTATCAATTGATCATTCCATCACCACCAACCACGACTCCGCCTCCAAATGCTCCAACTTAATCTTACGAGTCGGGGTGGTTCATCTGCCAAATCTGGCTCAATAGATCGATCACGTCCCCTCAGCTCACCAGCTGTCGACTATCCACCCTGCCTCGGTGCCTCGGCACTGAACATTGGCACAGAGGGGTCTAATCACTCCATCGGTGCCACAACATCCCCGCCCCTGAGGATACTGCAACCGGGTGGTCTCAGAAGGAAGCACTGTCGAGCTGCCCGTTGCTCCGACAACTGTGCCACTAAAACCAGCTGCTCGCTCACTCAGCCGCTGATAAGCCTCAGACAATCCTGTCATCTGGGTCCGGAGTTCTTTGACCTCAATCCGGTGTCCGGCCCAAAACCAACCGCTCAAGCTCAACTGCTATGACAGGATACACACGGGTCAAAACCCAGCGTCGGGGAGACACCGCTCGCCACGACGAAACAACAAAACAGCACACCACAACGCTCGACCCAATCCAGCGAAAGTCTAAAGCATGTCACCCATTCCACAGCATTATGTTGTCTGCAGCCAACATAAACACTTAGGAGAATAAACATTCCAATCACTCTTCCCGTCCCTTGGGAGAGGTATAAAACTCAATCAGGACTCTCGCTAAAAGTCACGACTCTCACGAAGTCAACCAAGGGTCAAACCATAAGCCTAGGGTTTCTAAGTCCACCACGACCTACAACCTAGGCTCTGATACCACTCTAATCTGTCACGCCCCGGGGTCGAAACTGCGACCCGGGCTCGCCAACAGATCCGCCACCTATGCCAAACTCCGCATAGGCGAAGCGTCCTACCTGCAAGAAAAGTGCTACAGCTAACAGATATCAGAGCTATAAGATAAAACTGTTGTATAACTAAAAACAATCACTGTACAACTGAAAATAATACAATAATGTCCACCTCCCAAAAATGATAATAGTACAACATCCTCAGACACAAAACTCATAGTTCTACCGGAAGGTATCTCCAATAAATACATCAGTGTACAGGCTCTCAATACATATCATATCCTCACTACATCAGTCTCTCCAAAGAGGAAATAAAACAACTATTCTACTGAAGCTCTCCTCTGAAGGGGTACCGCTACTCTCCAAACATGGGTAGGGATCTAGCTCGCGACTCCCTCGCCTCAATCAACAACCGCAGAATCAGCAACACCCGCTAAGACTCTGCAAAACAAAGGAGTGGAAGGAAAGAGAAGGGGGAAAACCCCAGAGGGTGTGAGAACTACACCAAAGGAGGGAGTTCTCAGTGGGTACCACCGCCAGGACCGACGGTCTGCCCACCAAGTCCTCAAAAGACAAAAAGCTAACCAAAGCCGTAAAGACGTATAAAAAGGAGCTGGACCCTCTCAACAGCTATCAAGCCACTAAGCTTGCTATGCCTGCCATGCCTGCTATGCCTGCTATGCCTGCCTATGCCTGCCTATGCCTGCCATGCCTGCTCTGCCTGCCTATGCCTGCCTATGCCTGTTATGCCTGCCTATGCCTACCATGCCTGCTATGTCCGCCTATGCCTGCCATGCCTGCTCTGCCTGCCTATGCCTGCCCTGCCTGCCTATGCCTACTATGCCTGCCATGCCTGCCTGCCTGCCATGCCTGCCTATGCCTGCCCTGCCTGCCCTGCCTGCCTATGCCTACTATGCCTGCCATGCCTGCCTGCTTACCACGCCTGCCTATGCCTGCTATGCCTGCCTATGCCTGCCACGCCTGCCTATGCCTGCTATGCCTGCCTATGCCTGCCATGCCTGCCACGCCTGCCTATGCCTGCCTACTCTACAACGGTCAACAACTCACAATGACCTTGGGACCACTGTACCCCCAAACGGTTCCCAACAACACTAGCACTGGTCCAAACACCGCCACTAAACTCCACTCGGTCCCCCTGACACGAGCGCAACTATAAAGCGAATGTCTGTAATAAGCCCAATCTAATGACACCAGTAGACACTGGTACTGCCTGCTCTGCCTGCCGCGACGGGTATGCCAGCCTACGCATAACACCGAAGCAAAGGAGTCTCAAGGACTCAAAGTCTGTCTGCCGCGCACTCCGGAGTGGCACTCGAGGGGAGCGACCCACACGAGTAAAGTATCTCAATATCCAGTATCATAAGTATCATAATCAGCAGGACTGGATCATGACTCTGATCAAAGTGGGAAAACCCATCCACTAGAGAAATCAGATACCCAATCCGGTGCATAAATAAATGTCCGGTCAACCGCCCAATATCCGCGGTTGCCGCAAAGCCCCACAACTAATCCAACCTGTCCCAGACACCAAGTCCCGACTACACTACCCAGCACCCCTGCTCGAACCTGAGCAACACAGACCACCTGACAAACAAAGAAGGAGAAAAGGATAACATGGTTTCTCCTAAGTCAAGTTCCAAAAGTAGTGCAGCGGTAAAAGATGGCCTAACTACATGTCCATGCACGCATGCTTTGTTCTCAGAAATAATAACAGTGGGTGAAGCATATATTAGTAAAGCATGCTAAAACATTCCTACTATGGTATACCAATCTCACCCAAGTGGGCCATCCCTTGCTTACCTCTCGCTCATATCCGTTGTACATCAAATACGCCTGTTATCAATCATAGAGGGATGATAACCCCACATGTGCACTTACATTCACCATGATATAAAAGTCTTATACAGTTACTAAATTAAGCTTACCCACCTGAAGTGCTCAATCCAAGGCAAACCTGGAGTCGGTGAAGAGCGTGGCCACTTGCACGCACAATTAGCTGAACCCGTAACCACGGTACAAGTCTCGCAAACCTCGGCTCCTAGCAGTGTTCCGAAAATACTCGCGAACCCTCCTGGGTACTACAAAAGGTCCAAGGTTACACTTTATGCTAAAATATCCAAGTATACACCATCTGCCGGAACCAGCCCTGAAGATGTGCAATTTTCACCTGCAGAACAGACTCAGAAAAATTCACCAAAAATACAGACGCGATCGTCACGTCGACCCCTTCGAAACGAGTACCTGCACGCCAAAATCCGAATCCTGGAGGCCGAGTTACAAATTCCACAACGCGGTGAGCGCGAAAGTCCACAACAAACACAACTGTAATACGCCGCACAGTAAAGGGGAAAGAAGTATACCTTCGGGCGGATCTCAGCAAATTCCCCGAAAAACACGACGGTAATCCTTGCGACGCGTAGATCCAAAGAGAGTAAAAGCACGACTCAATCCGAGCTCGCACAACAAGCTGCACCCAAAACGGTGCACACCGCCGGAGTCCGCACGCAAAACGGAGCACGGTGCCAAAATCCACGCGCAAAACGGAGTCCGCACGTAAAACGGAATACGGTGCCGAAACTCGCGCGCAAAACGGAGTCCGCACGCAAAACGGTGCACGGTGTCGAAACCCGCGCGCAAAATGGAGTCCGCACGCAAAACGGTGCACACCGTCGGGGTCCACACGCAAAACGGAGCAATAAAACACGGTCCCTAACACAGACGAGAGTAAAGGGTCAAATCCAATGTCCAAAAGGACGCTCCAAAACTGTGCCAAAATACCGCAAGAATAACACGTGGGACCTACCTCGACCGCGTCGCGCCGCCCAACCGCCTCCTTGGAACACCTCGCGCGCTTCGTGAGGTCCACGGCGCACCGCCGCGCCACCCAAAAATTCCCTCCTCACTCCCTCTCTCGCTCGGGTGGAGAAGAAAGAAAGAAAAGAGGAGAAAATGACGCGGGGGAGAAAGAAGAAGAAGAAGAAAAAGGGGAAGAGGGAGGTGGTCCACGGACCCGGTCCACAGTCCAGGTCCACCGCGGCAGCCAATGGGGAGCCATCCTCCCCCGGTCCACAGCACATGGGCGCGCGCGCCCGGTCCACGCGCGCGCCCACAGCGCCACGCGGCACGCGTCACCGCGTGCCACGCAGGCGCCGCACCCGCGCACTACATGCGCGCGGGACACCGCGAGCGCCACACCGAAGCCCCCCGCTCCCTTTCCGCGTGGGCGCCAACGGGGGCCCGCCACGTGGCGGCCCCTGCGTCACCCGCGCAGGAGCGCGTTCCCAAGGCGCCTGCGCGCCTCGCGCAGTGCGCTGCCGCGCTCCGAGCCGCGCGCCGCCGCCTCGAAAATCGTGCCGCACCTCGGGATCCGTGCACGCGCCTCGAAAAGCGCGCACTTCATCCGGGCTCCAAATCAAACAAGTAAATAGTCCAATTTTAGCGATTTCGCGCGCTGAATCCGAAAACGATGTCAGTTTTTCCAAATTCTCATCCGAAAATTTGTCGAATGCCCACTCGATCCGATTTTCCCCGCCGGGTCCAAACCAGAAGTCTGATTTGCTAAATTCCAACTCTAAATATTCCCGAAGGCGACTAGAGAGGTAATCCTTTATCCAAACTTCGCCCGGAGTCCAATTTTGACATCTGAATCGCGCGAAACCACTTCTAAACACCCGACGGGTCTTCCAAATTCCCACGGGATCTCCTGTTTAAGCCCGAAGTCCATCACTTGTGTCCAAAATGTGCACAAACCCCGCCAACGCGCCACAATTACCTCCAGAAGCAGTAGACGCAACAGTGATCAATAAGTGGGAATTCCGGGTCCTAACACTCGGGGTGGCGTGCCCCGTGACCAACTCCGGAGTAGGCGGCCGTAGAGGAGCGACCTCCACCAGCCAAAAACAGACTATGAGCATGATCCAATCCTCTCCACACGAGGATACCCTATCTATAAGGCTAATGGCAACTGAGAACCCTATAGATAATACACAACCTATGTCTCACATGTGTCACGGTAGGTTTACCTACACTACCTTTCATATGCCACTCGTTCATTTATTGTGTGGTGTTTACAATTTCTACATATATGCCACTCGTCATCAATTGTTGACTCACAAGTCCAACACCCAATCCGCACTATAGGATTCCTCGGTATCGACCCAATCTTTCCCAATCCAACATATTAGCATAACATTTGCTAAATATCTATATCAACCGGAAAGTATAAAGATGGCAATACATACTATCCTACAATGCAATGGTGCGATATGCAATAGTGTAAGTGGCTAAGACATAGAGAGAAGCCCAACGGCTTCGGTAAGAGCACCACCCACCTCGGGTCCTTGGCTCGGCTCGACTCTCCAAAAAAAAATCTACGGGAGCACCGGTCTCGATCACAAGGGTCGCCTCAAGTCGGATGTCCTAAACAAGTCCAAAACGGCCTATTAATAACCTCCAAGCACTATGCTTAGTGTTTTCACGTGTGCGCAAAAGCGCCGACGAAAGACGACGAACTTCCACGATTCGTGGCCTGGATCGTCAAGGGTTTACCCAAAACCCCTCCATGATGGAAGGATTCCATTTAAATCCCCCACCAAAATTACTAATGTAATTATTTC
This sequence comes from Tillandsia leiboldiana, assembly GCA_029204045.2. Lineage (NCBI taxonomy): Eukaryota > Viridiplantae > Streptophyta > Magnoliopsida > Poales > Bromeliaceae > Tillandsia > Tillandsia leiboldiana. The sequence goes on from JAQNDB010001412.1 coordinate 14,170, forward strand.
TCTTTTTGCCTCAAAAGTCCTAGAGCGCGTATTTCAGCTCTAACTTTTCGACCGTTTGACGGAATGTCGATCCGTCTTCGCCAACACGTTTCTTTACATAGTAATTGGGTTTTCATAGGTTCAAATGAGATCAATCCCATGAAAATCCAAAAACTCCTCTCTTAACCCTAGGTTTCATATACACATTCATTATGATTTTTCCACGATTTTCGCCGATTTCTTCGACAAGAATACTTCTAAGATCATATAGATTTTAGATCTAAAAACATTACGGCAAAACCAAATCTATTTTTTTTACAAAACTCACCTCAAAGAGCTAGGATTCCAAGCTTTTCTTGGTTCAAAAGCTCGCCCTCGCTCGCCTTAGGCTCCTCGCAAATCGCTCCTCGATTTCGTGCGCGTTAGAGTGAGTAATTTTAGAGAGAGAAAGTGAGGTGAGAAGGAACGAGAGAGCCTTCCATGGAGGTGTGCTCTGTATGAGTGCGTGCGTGGGGTGCGTGGGTGGAGAAGAGGAAGAAAAGGGGAAAGTAGCTTTTATGCATACAGGACCCCCCAACAATAGTGTTAATTTACTATTTAGTCCAATTTTATCTGATACTTGCCTGCGGAACCCTTCTGGATGTCCGTTTGTGCTCAAATTTGACGGGCAGGCTCATCTCAACTTAATTTATCACGAGATATTTTAAATTTTCAGTTTGGGCTATTTTTGGGTCACCAAAAGTCTCGCTGTACTTAAAATCGCTGTCAGGTACCTTTCTCACTGCTCGGGTATCCGATTGATGCGAAACTTTTATTGTAACCTTAAAACATAATTACGAAGCTCCCGTAATTTTCTCAGAATTTTTCGACACTGTTGGCGGAGCCCGTTCTCACTATCTAGCATCCGATCAACGCGAAACTTTTTCTGTGGCCTTAAAATAATATTACGGAGTTCCCCGATTTTTTTCGGAATTTTCCGACACTGTGAATTTTCTGCTAATTTATCTGTCCCGTCTCTCACAGAAAATATTAAATCTTCTGTTTTCGCTCCGATTTCGGCGCAGGTCATCTTCAACCTATATTATGCTTCTATGAGTCTAATAAAAATAGTATCTTACACCATTTTTATTTATTTTTATTTATATAATAATTTTTCCGACTTACTATATCCTACCGTAACTTCTATATGGTATTTAAAGTTGAGTTTGCACATTTTACCTATGGTTAATTAGGATTTCTTTGAATTAATTGGGCATATTCTACTTAATGTCTAACTTCTACTTTTAGAAGTTCGGTATCCTACATTCTTCCCCCCTTAAGCAATTTCGTCCGCGAAATTTAAATTTAACGCAATTCAACCGAATCGAAATCCATACCTCTAATTCATCTCCTCGAAGAGATGGGGATGGTGTGCCCTCATCGTTTCCTCAAGTTCCCACGTGGCTTCGCGATCATCGTGATTGCTCCACCGGACCCTGACATAAGGAATCTCGCGGTTCCTCAATTTGCGCACCTCCCGAGCAATAATTGCCACCGGGAACTCCTCATAGCTCAAGTCATCCTGAAGCTCCGGCGGCTCATATAGCATCGCATGCTCCGGATCGGGTACATATTTGCGGAGATTGGAGACGTGGAAGACGTTATGTACATCCGCCAACTTCGGCGGCAATGCAAGCCGGTACGCCACCGCTCCCACACGCTCCAATATCTCATAGGGGCCGATATAGCGGGGACTTAGTTTTCCCCGCACTCCAAATCGTTTCACGCCCCTCATGGGCGAAACCTTCAAGAAGACGCGGTCGCCCACCGCGAATTCCAAATCCCGCCGACGCTTGTCCGCGTAGCTTTGTTGTCGAGATTGCGTCGTAAGCAATCTTTTGCGAGCGAGGCGGACCTTCTCCTCCGCCTCCCGCAAAATGTCCGGCCCGAACTCCGTGCACTCGCCCACATCACTCCAATAGATAGGGGATCGACACTTCCGTCCATAAAGAGCCTCGAACGGTGCCATTTCCAAACTAGCGTGATAACTATTGTTGTAGGCGAACTCGGCCATCGGCAAGTACTTGCACCAACCGCCCTTGTAATCGATGACGCACGCCCGCAACATGTCCTCCAAGGTCTGAATGGTTCTCTCTGTCTGACCATCAGTCTGAGGGTGAAAAGCGGTGCTAAAATCGAGCCGTGTGCCAAGGCCTCCTGCAGATTCCTCCAGAAATGCGAGGTGAACTTGGGGTCTCGGTCCGATACAATCGACTTCGGCACCCCGTGCAGCCTCACCACCTCGTCAAGATATACCTGTGCCAACTTCTCTCCCGCCCAGGTGGTGTGGACTGGCAAGAAATGTGCCGACTTGGTGAGACGATCCACAATCACCCAGATCGAGTCGTGGCCTCCTGTTGAGCGAGGCAACCCGACGATGAAGTCCATAGAGATGTCCTCCCACTTCCACACGGGAATAGGCAAGCTTTGGAGTTTCCCCGCCGGGAGTCGACGCTCCGCTTTTATCCGTTGACATGTAAGGCACTTTGCCACGAAGCGCCCAATGTCCGCCTTCATCCCCGGCCACCAATAGAGCATCTTCAACTCGTGGTACATCTTGGTGCCACCAGGGTGCTCGGCATAAGGTGACCGATGCGCCTCTCGCAATATCAGTTCGCGGAGCTCCTCATTTTCCGGCACACACCAACGGTTCCGAAACCGAAGTGTGCCATCGGGGTGTACATGGAAATCGCCGCCTTTGCCCTCCTCGATGTCACGCCGCACCTTTTGGAGACTTGAGTCGGAAGGCTGCACATTCTTGATCCTCTCCAACAAGGTCGGCTGAATAATAAGCGTCATCATCAGGGCCGGCACCCCGGGAGCGACTACCTCAAGGTTCATCCGCCCCATGTCCAAACATAACGGCATTTGATTCGTGACGTCCATAGCGAGGTTCCTCGCCGTCTTTCTACTTAGTGCATCGGCGACCACGTTTGCTTTGCCGGGGTGGTAAAGGATATCGACATCATAATCCTTCAGCAGCTCTAACCACCGCCGTTGCCGCAAATTGAGCTCCTTCTGGGTGAATAAGTACTTGAGGCTTTTGTTGTCGGTGTAGATCTCGCAATGTGCACCATACAAGTAGTGCCTCCACAACTTCAGCGCGAAGATCACCGCCGCCAACTCCAAATCGTGAATGGGATAGTTCTTTTCGTGGTCCTTCAACTGGCGGGATGCATAAGCGATCACTTTTCCGCCCTGCATCAGGACACACCCCAGACCTAGATAGGATGCGTCGCTATACACCACAAAGTCCTCGCCCTGCACCGGTAAGGCGAGAATAGGAGTCGACGTCAACCTTTTCTTCAATTCAATGAAACCCCGGTCGCATTCGTCGCTCCAAACGAACTTGACGCCCTTTTGCGTCAGCCGAGTAAGTGGAGTCACAATCCTCGAGAAACCCTCCACGAATCGTCGATAATACCCGGCTAAGCCCACAAAACTGCGGACTTCCGTGACATTCGTCGGGCGCGGCCAATCCCTAACCACCTCAATTTTCTTCGGGTCAACTGAAATTCCCCCCTCAGAAATAATATGCCCGAGGAAAGCCACCTCGCGGAGCCAAAACTCGCACTTCTTTAGTCTTGCAAATAGCTTCTCCTCCCGAAGGATTTGAAGCACTATCCGCAAATGCTCCGCGTGCTCCTCGTCGCTCCGCGAATAGACCAAAATGTCGTCAATGAAGACCACGACAAATCGGTCCAAGTACTCCCTGAACACACGGTTCATCAGATCCATGAACGCCGCCGGGGCGTTAGTAAGCCCGAAAGGCATGACCGTGTATTCGTAGTGACCATAGCGTGTGCGAAACGCCGTTTTCTGAACATCCTCCGGCTTGATTTTCAACTGGTGGTAGCCGGATTGGAGGTCAATTTTGGAGTACACTAGCGACCCTTGCAATTGGTCAAACAAGTCGTCGATTCTGGGTAACGGGTACTTGTTTTTGATGGTAACCTTGTTCAACTCCCGATAATCCACACAGAGTCGAAAAGAACCATCCTTCTTGCGCACAAATAATACCGGGGCTCCCCACTGCGATACACTTGGCCGAATGAACCCTTTGTCGAGAAGATCCTGCAACTGATCCCTCAACTCCTTCAATTCTGCCGGCGCCATACGATACGGGGCCTTCGAGATCGGCGCCGTCCCGGGAATCAAGTCTATGATGAACTCGATCGCCCGATCCGGCGGCATCCCCGGTAACTCCGCGGGAAACACATCAGGAAACTCCCGCACCACCAATAACTCCTCCATGATCGGAGTCGCACGGTCCACCTCCACAACGGTCGCCAAAAATACCGGGCAACCGCTATGGACCAACTTCCTCGCTCTCGTCGCCAACACCGTTGCAACAAAGCACGAGCTTTGATGAGCTCGATAGATAACCTCCTCCTGTCCCGGCTCCCGAAAAGTGACCAACTTCCTCCTGCAGTCGATCACAGCGTGATACTTCGAGAGCAAGTCCATGCCCAAGATGACGTCGAACGCCTCCAACTTCTTGAGCTCGAGCAACCGGACGGGCATAATCCAGTCGCCCACTTGCACCGGGCAGGATAAGCACCCCGTGTAAGTAATAGATGACGACTCCGGGCCTTCGACTCGCCACTTGCCCGTTGCCTCCAAGATAATACCATGGGTGCGTGCAAATGATCCGCTAATGAATGAATGCGTAGCACCTGTATCAAAAATGGCCCTGGAGCGAACTCCGTGTATTAGAACCATACCTGCCACGACACTGGGCTCCTCGATGTCGACAGGATCCTGGGCCTGGGCCTGAAAGGCGAATACCCGCCCGCTCGGCGCCGATCGCGTCATCTCCTGCTGCCTAGGAGCCATCGCGCGCCCCGCAGAGACGGGAACATAAGGAGCGCCTCCATAATGAACAGGGGTTGCCGGAGTCGACGCAGTTGAGGGGGCACGCGAACCACTCGCTGGGCACTCTCGGCTCATGTGCCCCTCCTGCCCGCAGCTATAGCATCTGCCCTCACGCTGCCTGCACTGCTGCACCTGGTGGTCCCTGCTACCGCAGATAATGCAAGGCCGTGGTCCCTGCCTCCACGGCTGCGATCTCGGTTGCTTAGGGGGCCTCCTGGAGCTAGACTGTGCCCCCGAACCACCGCCATGGCGCTTCTTGCCCTTGTCCTTAGGCTCCGCCGCCATCTCGCGCTCCTCGCGCACATGGGCATCCCCGTGTTCTGCCCACAGCGCTCGATCAAGAACCTCGGCGTAGGTCGTGAGCTTGAACAGCTGCACGGCCCGGTAGATCCAGGGCTTAAGCCCCCGCAGAAACCAATCGGCCTGGTCTGCATCGTCGCGAACAACATCGGGAACACAGTCGATGATGTAGGTGAACTCTTGCTCGTACTCCATCACCGAGCGACTTCCCTGCCGTAGCTTGCGGAACTTTTCCTTCATCACCCGCTTATCGGCGTCGGGAAAGTAGTGCCCGTACACAGTCCTCTTGAACTCCCCCCACAACATCGGAGGAAGATGCGCGGGTCGATCACGCTTCACCCGCCTCCACCATACTAACGCCGGTTCTCCAAAACTATGCGTGGCCAGGGGCACCTTGTCCCTTTCCAGGACAGGGAGATCTTCAAAGATAGTCTCCATAGCGCCAAACCACAACTCCACTACCGCCGGCTCCACCTTCCCTCCCTCGAAGGTCCGAGGTTTGAACTTTAGGAACCGCATCAGAACTGCCAACGCGCGCTCCCGCTCCGCCTCTTCTGCTGTCGTATCGGGTGTAGTAGAACCCGATGCCGCCAGAGGCGCACTCCTCGGAAGGGGGCACGCCGACAGTGGAACGGCCCCCACGCCCTCACCCTCAACCGCTCCAGGCGCGCGAGTCGAGGGTGCAGGCGGATCACGGCTCTCAGCCGCCGTCGCGGCCGCCAACGCTGCCTGCTGCTCCAACAGTGACTGGAGCTGCTCCCATCGAGCCTCTTGGCGCTCCATCGCGCCTACCAAAGCAGCGACCTGCTCTCGCAGCCCCTGCACCTCGCCAGATCCCGACTGCTCGGGCGCCGCTGGAGGCGGCACCGGAGAGGACCTACGAGTGTGGCGTCTCCCTGACATTCTTTCCTGGAAACAAGAACTTAGTCAGTTAGTTTAACCCGATAGCTCCTTAGCATTTACGAAACTAGACAACTCAATAATAAATCGGGCGGAAGCATACAAGCATACTAGTCCTAGACCCTTAGCATCATGCCGTCGGCCGCCGACATAACACTTCGTGTCACCGAACAAGCACACTTGAATCCGTCTCTATTCTCAATTAGAGACATATAATCTTCTTTGACCCAATCGATTTCACTTCCGCCAACGTCAAGGGTTCACGTTTCACTCACGTCCCTACAACCTTAGGGTTTACCAACCTAGGGTTTCCTAAGTCATCCTAGACTCTCTCTCTTTACTTTCTCTTATCTTGCTCTGATACCACTTTACCTGTCACACCCCGAAACTGCTACCAATTTGGCATGGTTCGGGCGCGCTAAACAGACGCCGAACGGACAGAACCTCCCCTGTCCGCCCAAGGCTAAGCGACAAGATCATGTACAAGAATCACCCAGGAATTAATTCTAGATATACACAATCACAACGAGAGCACAACCAGTGCTAACAAGAACATAAGAGCAAGGTACAAGTATATAAAAGTAAATATACAAGTAACAAAAGAGAGAAACTCTATCTATTACAACCATTCATTTCGAGTATATGAATAATACATAGATCACATCCAAAACGTACTCACCCTATACAACATCTACTCTCAAAATGTAAAGACAAGGTGACAAGAGCTATAGATGTAGGGAGGCTGCTATCAACGCCTCTAGGGCGCCAAGCCCTTACCGCGATCCTCGCCGGGAGTACCTGTACTCGGCCCTGTAATAATAGTGGGGTGAGAACTATGGTCCATAGTTCCCAGTGGGTTCGGCCACCGACTCCACCGGTCTTCCCACTAGGTCCAAGAGGGCAAAAGCAGATAGATAGATAGAAAGATAGATATATCTGAAAACTGTAAATGCAGTAAATAACTACTCTACTATGCCCAACACGGAAGACATGTATGCATGCTCAGGGGAGAGATATCCAAATATATCACTATGTCCATGAAGTACTATTTCATACTTGTTCTCTAACTCATTTTCAAGAAGTGTGGTTTTTAACACTTCATCTCAAATCTCACGGCACACCCGAAGGTTGCCCACGGCTCACTATCACGACGAGGGAGACTATGTCTCAACCTACCAATCGAACGCGTCTGCGGGACCTGACTGTCCCTCGGGGTGGCGTGCCCCGTGACCAACTCCGGAGTAGGCGGCCGTAGAGGAGCGACCTCCACCAGCCAAAAACAGACTATGAGCATGATCCAATCCTCTCCACACGAGGATACCCTATCTATAAGGCTAATGGCAACTGAGATCCCTATAGATAATACACAACCTATGTCTCACATGTGTCACGGTAGGTTTACCTACACTACCTTTCATATGCCACTCGTTCATTTATTGTGTGGTGTTTACAATTTCTACATATATGCCACTCGTCATCAATTGTTGACTCACAAGTCCAACACCCAATCCGCACTATAGGATTCCTCGGTATCGACCCAATCTTTCCCAATCCAACATATTAGCATAACATTTGCTAAATATCTATATCAACCGGAAAGTATAAAGATGGCAATACATACTATCCTACAATGCAATGGTGCGATATGCAATAGTGTAAGTGGCTAAGACATAGAGAGAAGCCCAACGGCTTCGGTAAGAGCACCACCCACCTCGGGTCCTTGGCTCGGCTCGACTCTCCAAAAAAAATCTACGGGAGCACCGGTCTCGATCACAAGGGTCGCCTCAAGTCGGATGTCCTAAACAAGTCCAAAACGGCCTATTAATAACCTCCAAGCACTATGCTTAGTGTTTTCACGTGTGCGCAAAAGCGCCGACGAAAGACGACGAACTTCCACGATTCGTGGCCTGGATCGTCAAGGGTTTACCCAAAACCCCTCCATGATGGAAGGATTCCATTTAAATCCCCCACCAAAATTACTAATGTAATTATTTCTCTTTTTGCCTCAAAAGTCCTAGAGCGCGTATTTCGGCTCTAACTTTTCGACCGTTTGACGGAATGTCGATCCGTCTTCGCCAACACGTTTCTTTACATAGTAATTGGGTTTCCATAGGTTCAAATGAGATCAATCCCATGAAAATCCAAAAACTCCTCTCTTAACCCTAGGTTTCATATACACATTCATTATGATTTTTCCACGATTTTCGCCGATTTCTTCGACAAGAATTCTTCTAAGATCATATAGATTTTAGATCTAAAAACATTACGGCAAAACCAAATCTACTTTTTTTACAAAACTCACCTCAAAGAGCTAGGATTCCAAGCTTTTCTTGGTTCAAAAGCTCGCCCTCGCTCGCCTTAGGCTCCTCGCAAATCGCTCCGCGATTTCGTGCGCGTTAGAGTGAGTAATTTTAGAGAGAGAAAGTGAGGTGAGAAGGAACGAGAGAGCCTTCCATGGAGGTGTGCTCTGTATGAGTGCGTGCGTGGGGTGGGTGGGTGGAGAAGAAGAAGAAAAGGGGAAAGTAGCTTTTATGCATACAGGACCCCCCAACAATAGTGTTAATTTACTATTTAGTCCAATTTTATCTGATACTTGCCTGCGGAACCCTTCTGGATGTCCGTTTGTGCTCAAATTTGACGGGCAGGCTCATCTCAACTTAATTTATCACGAGATATTTTAAATTTTCAGTTTGGGCTATTTTTGGGTCACCAAAAGTCTCGTTGTACTTAAAATCGCTGTCAGGTACCTTTCTCACTGCTCGGGTATCCGATTGATGCGAAACTTTTATTGTAACCTTAAAACATAATTACGAAGCTCCCGTAATTTTCTCAGAATTTTTCGACACTGTTGGCGGAGCCCGTTCTCACTATCTGGCATCCGATCAACGCGAAACTTTTTCTGTGGCCTTAAAATAATATTACGGAGTTCCCCGAATTTTTTCGGAATTTTCCGACACTGTGAATTTTCTGCTAATTTATCTGCCCCGTCTCTCACAGAAAATATTAAATCTTCTGTTTTCGCTCCGATTTCGGCGCAGGTCATCTTCAACCTATATTATGCTTCTATGAGTCTGATAAAAATAGTATCTTACACTATTTTTATTTATTTTTATTTATATAATAATTTTTCCGACTTACTATATCCTACCGTAACTTCTATATGGTATTTAAAGTTGAGTTTGCACATTTTACCTATGGTTAATTAGGATTTCTTTGAATTAATTGGGCATATTCTACTTAATGTCTAACTTCTAGTTTTAGAAGTTCGGTATCCTACAAAAGAGCTACCACCTCGGTCGTCCGAGTATTGTGTGCAGCTACCACATGTATACCAAGTATGGTTGTTCAATTTTTGATTAAGTAAAATGCATGTTAAAATACTTGACTCCGTCAAATTTCAAGGTTGGTATAAGGTGGGTTTTTAAAGAAAGATGCTCAAAGAGCCACTCTCTTCAACAGATTGTCTAGATACATTATCTACTATATTTGGGATTTCAAACATCTATTGATCTTTGTATTTCATTTTCTTTACTGAATTGATGATTGATAAAGGCATTACTCATAAGATCAAGTTAGATGTAATTGAAGGTGTTCAACTTTAAGGGATTTAATTCTTGTAAATTCTCGTTTCATTTTTGGATATTATTGATAGATTTGGCATAATCTAATTCTTGTTGTATGAAACGATGATTTTTGTTTAAAGTTGATACACAAAAGTGCTTACAATCTTTTTCTGGTTTTTCTTGAATTTCTCTGAAATTTTTCTGAAGAAAAAGTTGGAGCCGATCCGGATCGGGCAAGGTGATCCGGATCCCGAACGCAGGCTTCTTCCTGCGGCTGGCCGATCCGGATCGAAATCTCGATCCGATCCGTATCACGGCTAGGGTTTTAATAAGAACAAGAGGGTTTTGATTTCTTTTACCTTAATCTTTTGTTCTCATGTCTCTAGAGCCTCTCTCTCTAGAACTATTACACCTTGGAGCTTTCCAAACTCAAGTTCTTCGAATACAAGTAAGTTTTATTGATCAAAATCTCGGTTTTTCACCGTTTTTCTTTTTCCTCCTCAAACGTGATGAATTTCTTGGATCGATTTCGTTTGTGGATGGTTTTTGATCAAATTTCTTTTGAAATAAGAAGTCTGGGTAGATTAGTTTTGATTATATGCTAGGTATTCTCCTGATTAACGGATTTTTAGTCTTCGATTTCTAAAATTTCGGTTTTAGGGCATATAATAAGGATTTTCGGAAATCATGCAATTGATCTATTTTTAAAAGTCCTGTTGCAAAACTAATTTGATTCTTAGTCTCTCTAACATGATTATGAGTGTTTGGGTACAATTTTTCAAATCTTTGAAAATTAACAATTTATCATGTGTTCTTGAGTTATTATTCACAGGATTTTAAATCTATTAAGCACTTGCACCAATGGCGTTCGCCTGGATAATCTTCCTTTTGGTAGCAATGGTAGGACCTAGTGCGTCTTCTATAAAAAGAGAACAAGATGACTCAAATCAAGAAGAGACAAAGAAAGTTTGTCAAAATGATTCAGAATCAGATGAAGAAGACTGGGAAGAGATTTGTGAACAAGCACAAAGAGCTATTGACAAAGAAGATAGGTTGTACTTGAAGAACAAGAAGCTGATGAAATCTTCCTCAACAACCAAGCAGTACACTAGGCGAAAGAATTCGAGGGGAACTGGAATTCAGATTGATAGACCCCTCGCCAGAGCTCGCTCTCTCCCTAGAGAATCTCCATGGACTGAAGGTCAAGATGCACCGTCTGGTTCTATACTACATCCTTCAACGTCCTGGAGACACACAGCAAAAGCGAATGTAGGGTCCTCATTTCGACAAGAACAGCGAAGATCGTCTGCTGAACAAGACAGCGTGTCTACAAATCTCAAACAGATTATCTCTGAGCAACATAAGATGAAAAGAAAGGTCTCCAGAATGTCAAAAATGCTTCAAGCGATTTTGAAGAAGTTGGATTGTACCAATCCCACTAGTTCGGATTCAGACTGACTTAACTTTCTTTCTAATCTTTTTGTGCAGGAGTTCAGTTTTTAGGACTTACTCTTAGTTCTAGTTCTTACATTTCGGAACAATTTTTGAAATTTTTAACTCTCCTTAAATTTTTGGTAATTTTGGCTTTGTTTGTGACAAAAAGGGGGAGAAAGTTTAGAGAGAACTTGAACAATGATTGAACAATGATGATGTGAATGTGTGAACATCAAGGTAAGTATCACTTCAACTTTGACTTTGGTGAAAGGTAAGTATCACAACTTTGGTTTTTATCTTGTGATTTGTTGCATGTTCCTACTAACTATTCGACTAACTATTTGGACATGTATTATTACTAACAAGTTGTTTGATTACTAACAAAGCAAAGTCATGACATTTGGAATTTTATTGCTTAGAAGATATGTCAATGCTTGATTGTGATCCTATTACATATCTGAATTACTCAATGTCATGGTGAGCATAAACTCTATCTCTGTTAGGTTTTGAATGCTAAAAATTCTTGAGGTATCTAACGATCTCTTTTTGTCAAGAATGATTTCTTTGTGCAGAGAGTACAGATGTCTAAGTCTAGAGTCTGTTTTAGGAGTTTATCTCATGTTTTTAAATTTTTGGATCTCCATTGTAAATTTTTGTTGTATGTGATAGCAACAAAAATATCTTTTTGAATTTTCTTTAGTGGATCTGTGTTTTGTCACGAAACCGCCAAAGGGGGAGATTGTTACGGAATTTGAGTTGGCGTAGTTTCGTGAAAGGTTCAAGTCTTGAAGATTGAAGGTGAAGAAAGTTGGATCATTTAACTCAATCTCAAGAAAGAAGAATTCAAAAGGATCAGGTATGTTTAACTAAAGATTATTGGTGATCCGAATACTTCTTGTAGTGTAGAAACACCTGGAAGAATATTTAACTGCATAAAAATCAAAAACTGGTGTTCGGACATGTTCAGGATCCGGATCAGAGCCAGCAATCCGGATCCCGAAGGTTGTTGTTTCATACATTACTTCAATCCGGATCGCAGCATCTCACGATCCGGATCCCGAACATTGAGTTCTCAGAATTGTATGAACGATCCGGATCAGGCATTCCGATCCGGATCCCGAACGATTGTTTTTCTGGAAACCGTCTTTCTTGCTACTGCAATCCGGATCGCCCAAATCCGATCCGGATCGCCGTCCGTAAAAATTCCAGAAATGTTAGGTTTTTGATTCTTATCTCCTTCCAAATGTTTCTAACCTATAAATAGACCTTATGACTCCTTTTCTAGGGTTAATCCAAAATAATCCACATAGAGCCGTCATATTCATATATCATTTTATACGGCCTAAGATCCACATATAGAGAAGAAAGGAAATCATTAGAGAATACTCTATGTTTCTTCATCTATATTGATTAGTTTGATTTTAGGTTTTCATACTCACATCTTGAGTTGAATCAAACTAATGAATACTTAGATGGTATTTCCGATCTATCTTTGATCTAAGTATTCGGCGGATCATCACCACCCAAAAACAACGATTTCCCCAAAATCGGCGCGTGGATTCGCGTGTCCTTGTGGATTCAAGGTTCAACCGCTCTCGTGGATTCGGAGCGAGGCACATTCGTGGATTCGAAGGGTGCTATTGGGTGCAGACCGTGGATTCGGTCGGACGTCGTGGATTCGACGTTGGACGCCGTGGATTCGGCGTTGGGCGCAGATCGTGGATTCGAGAAGCGTCGCGGAGCGAGCGGAGAAGATCCTCTAGGAGCGTATGGAAAAGGTTGAGTCGTAAGTGTGTACGGTAAATCACCTTGTACGTGTTTTAATTCTAGTGGATTTCTGCCGTGTTATCGGTCCCGTGGTTTTTTACTCCGGTGATGGAGTTTTCCACGTAAAAATCTTGCGTGTTATTTTTATTTCCGCATTGGGTTTTTATCGCAACGATTTTTGAGTGTTTATACGTTTACACCTATTCACCCCCCTCTAGGTGTTTTTTCCCCTATTTAGATCTACATTACATATAACCCAACATTTGGTTTTGATTGTTGAAAATTCTTGAGGTTACTAACGATTTTTTGTGTCGAGAATGATTTCTTTTGCAGAGAATACAGATGTCTAAGTCTAGAGTCTGTTTTAGGAGTTTAACTCATGTATTTATTTTTATTTGGATCTCTAATGTAAATTTTTGTTGTATGGTGATATCAACAAAAATATCTTTTTGAATTTTCTTGAGTGGATTTGTGTTTTATCACGAAACCGCCAAAGGGGGGGATTGTTACGGAATTTGAGTTGGCGTATTTCGTGAAATTGGTTAAGCCTTGAAGATTGAAGATGAAGAAGTTTGGATCATATACCTCAATCTCAAGAAAGAAGAATTCAAAAGGATCAGTTACGTTTAATTAAATAATTTTGATGATCTGAATACTTCTTATAGTGTAGAAACACTTGGATAAATTTTTGATTGCATAAAAATCAAAAACTGGGCATTTTACATGTTCAGAGTCCGGACCGGGCATTACAGTCCGGACCCCGAACATAGGATGGTTCATGCGCAATTCCAGTCCGGACCGTGAAATCCAGTCCGTACCCCAAACGTGGAATTTGCAAGAAATGCATGAACAGTCCGGACCGAGGATTGCAGTCCGGACCCCGAATGTCGTCTTTTCTGGAAATTGTCTGTTCCGCTGAGACAGTCCGGACCGCCAACTCCAGTCCGGACCGTCGTCCTGTAAAATTCCAGAAATGGTTAGTTTTTTATCCTTATCTTCTTCCTAGGGTTTCTAATCTATAAATAGCCTCTATGATTCAATTTCTAGGCAATCCACATATTATAAAAAGAAGGCCGAAATTGAAAAATCCACATATAGAGAAGAAAGGAAATCAATAGATTTAATCCTATGTTTCTTCATCTATATTGATTGATTTGATTCTAGGTTTTCATACTCAGATTTTGAGTAGAATCAAATCAATGAATACTTAGATGGTATTTCCGATCTATTTCTAATCTAAGTATTCGGCGGATCATCACCACCCAAAAAACAACGATTTCCCCAAAATCGGCGCGTGGACTCGCGTGGCCTTATGGATTCAAGGTGCTGCCGCTCTCGTGGATTCAGAGCGAGGTACGTTCGTGGATTCGAGACGTGCTACTGGGTGAAGATCGTGGATTCGGTTGGACGTCGTGGACTCGACGTTGGACGCCGTGGATTCGGCGTTGGGCGCTGATCGTGGATTCGAGAAGCGTTGCGGAGCGAGCGGAGAAGATCAACTAGGAGCGTATGGAAAAGGTTGAGTCATAAGTATGTACGGTAAATCACCTTGTACGTGTTTTAATTCTAGTGGATTTCGCCGTGTGATCGGTCCAGTGGTTTTTTACTCCGGTTTGGAGTTTTGCACGTAAAAATCTTGCGTGTTATTTTTATTTCCACATTGGGTTTTATTGCGCAATGATTTTTTGAGTGTTTAAGGTTTACACCTATTCACCCCCCTCTAGGTGTTTTTTCCCCTATTTAGATCCAATTATACATAACCCAACACGTCAAACGCAATCTCTATCTCCCTAACCGGCGGCATCGTCAACAGCTCAGGTGAAATCACACCCGGGATCTCGTGGGCAACAGAGATATCCTTGAATCCCGGTGCCGCCAAAAAGCACCTCTCACACTGTCGTTAAAGACTGTGTGCTCTAACAGTCTTAACAACCAAACCTCCTCTCGTCTGCCTCGCAGAAAATCGACGTCCTCTCACTCCTCAGCCAAAACATCCTGTGGCGTTGTGCCAATCACTCTCAAGCACATGGTCAAGATACCGAACTGCCACAATTACCATTAAGTCTGCCGGTAACTCGCAGTCTCAGCTGCACTGGACATGATCCAAAAGTCTCCTCCACATGCACAACAACAACAGACACATGTACCTCTAGTGCACGTGGTAATAATTCTGCCTCTAGTCCATGCAGGAATGCAACATGCTCTAACTCCGGCTGCTATGATGAAATCACGCTTGCAACAACTCCATCCACTGCCGTGGCGCCCTCCAACCGGGCGGCACAAATTCACCCGTTCGATGCCGGCGGTTGTCGCTCAATCTATAAGGAAAAATCTAGACCAAACACAAAGGGAGCACGACCTCTGTCTCTGCTCACACTAAGGCAACGAATAAGGTCCTCCGCAGATAGCAAATCCACGCTACCGCTGCGCCACTCTGATATAGATGCTGATGCTGCCATCGGGGTCCACCCGATCTCTGGCATCTCAGGAACCCGTCATCCTGGAAAGGAAATCAGAAGTGCCTCTGCCGGCCGATTTGTCCTCCATCACCCGGCGCCAAGCACCAATATCCTGAACTCGCCTCTAGCGGCAGATCCCTATCCAAAGGAACTGCAGCGCCACGCTCCATACACAATGCCTACTCCAACGAGGCGTCAAAACCTATAACGGAGGGACTGAATGAACTGAAAGGTATCCTGGCGCAATCCACTCCCAGCCACATATCCGATGCGCCTCGTCCCTCGAACCTGGAGCGCGCAGTTCAACAACTGCCAAAAATTCTCTAGCACAGGGAGGCTCTCAATTGATCACTCCATCACCACCAACCACGACTCTGCCTCCAAAGGCTCCAAACTCAATCTTACGAGTCAGGGTGGTTCATCTACCAAATCTGGCTCAATAGATCGATCGCGTCCCCTCAGCTCACCAGCTGTCAACTATCCACCCTGCCTCGGTGCCTCGGCACTAAACATTGGCACAGAGGGGGCTACTCACTCCATCGGTGCCACAGAAATCCCCACCCCTGAGGATACTGCAACCGGGTGGTGTCAAAAGGAAGCACTGTCGAGCTGCCCGCTGCTCTGACATCGGTGTCACTAAAACCAGCTGCTCGCTCGCTCTGCCACTGATAGGCCTCAGACAATCCTGTCATCTGGGTCCGGAGTTCTCTGACCTCAATCCGGGTATCCGGCCCAGAACCAACCGCTCAAGCTCAACCGCCATGACAGGATGCACACGGGTCAACACCCAGCGTCGGGGAGACACCGCTCGCCGCGACGAAACCACAAAACAGCACACAACAGCGCTCGACCCAATCCAGCGAAAGTCTAAAGCATGTCACCCGTTCCACAGCATTATGTTGTCTGCAGCCAACATAATCACTTAGGAGAATAAACATGCTAATCACTCTTCCCGTCCCTTGGGAGAGGTATAAAACTCAATCTGGACTCTCGCTATAAATCACGACTCTCACGAAGTCAACCAAGGGTCAAACCATAAGCCTAGGGTTTCTAAGTCCACCATGACCTACAACCTAGGCTCTGATACCACTCTAATCTGTCACGCCCCGGGGTCGAAACAGCGACCCGGGCTCGCTAACAGATCCGCCACCTATGCCAAACCCCGCATAGGCGAAGCGTCCTACCTGCAAGAAAAGTACTACAGCTAACAGATATCAGAGCTATAAATGAAAATCCGTTGTATAACTAAAATCAACCACTGTACAACTGGAAATTATACAACAATGTCCATCTCCCAAAATGATAATCATACAATATCCTCATATACAAAGGTCGAGACTCAACCGGGAGATACCTCCAATAAATACATCAGTGTACAGGCTCTCAATACATATCATATGCTCACTACATCAGTCTCTCCAAAGAGGAAATAAAACAACTAATCTACTGAAGCTCTCCTCTGAAGGGGTACCGCTACTCTCCAAACATGGGTAGGGATCTAGCTCGCGACTCCCTCGCCTCGATCAACAACCGCAGAATCAGCAACACCCGCTAAGACTCTGCAAAACAAAGGAGAGGAAGGAAAAAGAAGGGGGAAAACCCCCAAAGGGTGTGAGAACTACACTAAAAAGGGAGTTCTCAGTGGGTAACACCGCGAGGCCCGACGGTCTGCCCACTAAGTCCTCAAGAGACAAAAACTAACCAAAGCCATAAAGACTGAAATAAGGAAGCTGGAGACTCTCAACAGCTATCATGCCTCTATCTAAATGCCCAAGATGGGAGAACCAAAGAATGGTATGCAACCACTAGCACATAAAGTGCACAATCGACCCAATCGATAGACCAGTAATCACTGGCACTACCTGCTATGCCTGCTATGCCGCCTATGCCTACCATGCCTGCTATGCCTGCCTGCCTGCTATGCCTACTATGCCTGCCATGCCTGCCTGCCTGCCTGCTATGCCTACTATGCCTGCCATGCCTGCTATGCCTGCCATGCCTGCTATGCCTGCCATGCCTGCCATGCCTGCCATGCCTGCTATGCCTGCCTGCTATGCCTGCCATGCCTGCCATGCCTGCTATACCTGCCATGCCTGCTATGCCTGCCATGCCTACTATGCCTGCCTGCTATGCCTGCCATGCCTGCTATGCCTGCCTGCCTGCTATGCCTGCTATGCCTACTATGCCTGCCTGCTATGCCTGCCATGCCTGCCGTGCCTGCTATGACTGCCTGCCTGCTATGCCTACCATGCCTACTATGCCTGCCTGCTATGCCTGCCATGCCTGCTATGCCTGCCTGCCTGCTATGCCTACTATGCCTACCATGCCTGCCATGCCTGCTATGCCTGCCTGCCTGCTATGCCTACTATGCCTACAATGCCTGCCATGCCTGCCTGCCTGCTATGCCTACTATGCCTGCCATGCCTGCCCGCCTGCTATGCCTGTCATGACCTCAACCTAGTGCCACTAGTAAAACTGATACTGCCTGCTGTGCCTGCCAAATCGGGTATGCGGGCCAACGCATAACACCGATAGGGGATAGGAGTCTCAAGGACTCAAAGGTGCCTGCCAAATCGGGTATGCCAGCCTACGCATAACACCGGTGGGGGATAGGAGTCTCAAGGACTCAAATGTGCCTGCCAAATTGGGTATGCCAGCCTACGCATAACACCGATGGGGGATAGGAGTCTCAAGGACTCAAAGTAACAAGTATCATAGTAGAATAAATCAGCAGGACTGGATCATGACACTGATCTAAGTGGGAAAGCCCAACCACTAAAGAAAGCCTCGGTCCTCAATCAGATGCAAAAGTACACAAGTAGTGGGAAACTCTGTCCACTAGAGAAATCAGATACCCAATCTGGTGCATAAATAAATATCCGGCCAACCACCCAATATCCGCGGTTGCCGCAAAGCCCCACAACTAATCCAACATGTCCCAGACACCAAGTCCTGACTACACTACCCAGAACCCCTGCTCGAACCCGAGCAACACTGACCACTTGACTAACAAAGAAGGAGAAAGGAAAAGCACGGTTTCTCCTAAGTCAAGTTCCAATATGTAGTGCAGCAGTAAAAGATGGCCTAGCTACATGTCCAAACAAGCATGCTTTTGTCCTCGGAAACGATAAAAGTGGGTGTAACATATATTAGCAAAGCATGCTAAAGTATTCCTACTATGGTATATCAATCTCACCCAAGTAGGCCATTCCTTGCTTACCTCTCGCTCATATCGGTTGTACATCAATTATGCCTGCTATCAGTCATAGAGGGGCGACATCCCCACAAGTATACTTACATTCACCAGAATATAAAACCTTATCAATATAAAGCTTACCCACCTGAAGTGCTCAATCCAAGGCAAACCTGGGGTCGGCGAAGAGCGCAGACGCTCACAGTCCAAATTCTGCCGACACTGCATCCTCGGTACCTGTCGCGAAAGTCTCGGCTCCAAACAGCTGAAAGTACCCCGAAATCAGAGTCTTCAGATCCAACGGGTCCAGCAACACTTGCAAACACCCCTGGGTACAACAATGAGGTTCAACGTTACACTTAATCCAAAAATATTCCAAGTATACACAATCTGCGGAAACAGCCTCAAAGATGTAAAATTTTTACCTACAGAACGGATTCGGAAAAATCGGACAAAAATACTGTCGCGTTCTTCGTGTCGATACCTTCGAAACGAGTACCTGCACGTCAAATTCCGAGCCCCGTAGGCCGAGTTACAAATTCCACAACACAGGGCGCTCACAAACACACAACCATACATCTGTATTTCCATGCACAGATAAAGGGAGAAAAATCTACCTCCGGGAAAGCCTCAGAAAAATCCAATAAAAATACGACGATAATCCTCGCGTCGAGTAGATGAAAAAAGTGTATAGGCACGTCTCCATCCGATTCCCGGTGGCGGAGATAAAAATCCGGCAAGGTGTCGCTGTCCAGAAATTCCATCAGAAAAAGGGGTCCCAGTAAGCATTGAAAAACTCCTCGAAAAACATGAAACTATGGGAAGCAGAAAATACCAAGATCGTAGCTCTGTCTGTCGCGGATCCAACGGCGCAAGAATCGCCTGAAACGGAGGTTGGAGTAGGCCGGGGGAGCTCGCGCACCGAAACGCGACGAAGGGGAACACAAATGGACGAGCGTCGCGCCGCGCTGTAAAAATAGAAATCTCGGGAAGCGTGCCGCGTAAAATCTCCAAACTCTGCAGATAGATGCAGCACAGGGAGAGGAGGAAAGTTGCTGAAGGTTTCTCTGCCAAAATCCGCGCGGAGAAGAAGATAACAGTGCTGGAACAGTGGCTTTTATAGGCTAGAAAAATCTTTTGATTTAATTCCCTCCATGTCCCAGTTTTCGGGCTCCCGATCCTTCCGGGCCGCTACAGTGTTGGGCCCGGCCCAACACTGTGCGGGCCCGAATTCCTGTCGGGCCTCCACGTCGCCCACTCAACAGCCAACAGCGAAGCCCGCCATTCCCCTTGCGACACGTGGCCCAACGAAGTGTCGACACGTGGCGCGTCCAGCGCGGGAAATCTGTCAACGCGCGCCCATGTGCGCGACTTTGCCGCCGCCTGCCATCTCTGTACGCACGCGCCCCGAGGCAACCCGCACCCGCTCCGTGGACCCGGTGCACAACAACGCACCAACCACATGCTGCCACATGTCACTCCCGGTCCACCGTACACCCCGTCTTTTTCCTTGGACCGCGCCGGCCAACCGGGAGCCGCCACGTTTCCCATCCCGGGTGCACGCCTCCGCGGTGGACCGCACACCTGCCCACGCGCCTGCCCGTGCGTTGCCCGCGCCCGCGCGCTGCCCGCGCTTGCCTGCCGCCGCGCCTGCTCCTGCCCGAGCCTGCGCCGCCGCGCTCCGCCGCCGCCGCCGGCCGCCGGAACAGTACCAAGCTGCCTCGAAAATTGTGCGCGTCATCCGGGCTCCGAAAAATGCAAGTGAATAGTCCATTTTCATCGTTTTCGCGCACTGAATCCAAATCCAAAGTCCGATTTGCCAAATTCCTACTCTAAAAATTGCCGAAGGCATCCGGAGAGGTGATCCTGTATCCAAACTTCGCGCTGAGCCCAATTTTAATATCCATTGCGCGCAAAACCACTTCTAAGCATTCGACGGGGTCATCTGACTACTCTCGTGATCCATTTAACACACCGAGTCCATCACTAGTGTCTAATTGGTGTACAAACGCCACCGACACGCCACATGGGCCTCCAGGAGCTGCTGATTAACCAGTAATCTCGTCGTGGGGATCCAGGTCCTCACAATTTTATTGTTATCCAATAAAAGTTCTCGTTGCTCCTCAAGATCATGAAGTTTGATCTTTAAAGCATGGTTCTCGTCCTGAACCTCAAGTCGTTGCTTCCTCAACTTCTTAATATGCTTAGCCATCTTCTTTGATTCCGTAAGAAGTTGTTGATATGCCTCAACGAGTTCTTCTTTGTCCGACTCCCCCTCACTAGATGACTCTCCATCAGATGTTGATGTTTCATACAAAATCAAAGGAACAGAGTCAGTAATTAATGATGACAAGCAAAAATTAGAAGAGGGAATTTGAGAAGCATGAAAGGCAACAACTTTTTCCTCTTTACTTGAGGTCGATTCATCGGAAGTAGAATCGTCCCAAGTTTTCGCTTGCAAAGCCTTCTTTTATATGATTTCTTAGAAGGACAATCCGTTGAAATATGGTCGTAGCCTTTTCATCTATAACATTGGATTTCCCCTTCGAATTCATCTTTTTCTTTAGAAGGTTTTGCAACGACTTTGTGATTAGAGGATTTAGAACCCGATGATCCTTTAGATGGTTTCGAGGATGAAGATCCATCGGTTCGATTCTTCCAAAACTTCCGACGAAATTTCTTTGTGATCCGCGCCAATTGTTCTTCAAAATCGGCAAAAGAGATTTCATCGTCGGAACTCAATCCGCCATCTTCTTCCTTTGTTGATTTAAATGCAATACCTGTAAGCTTAGAAGAAGACTTGGAAGAAACTTGATTAGTAGGAAACGTCATCTCATAAGTTTGTAAAGCACCTACTAATTCCTCTATTCTCATATCATCCGGATGACTAACGGTTTCAATGGCGGCAACCTTTGCCCTAAACCGTTCCGGAAGAGTCCGAAGTATCATTCTTACAACTTTCGACTCCGGGATCTTTTCTCCTAAATTAGCACACGTATTGATTATATCTTGAAGTCTAGTGTAATAATCAGTAAACAATTCATGCTCATCCATATGAATAGAGTCAAATTGACTTGTAAGCATTTGGAGCTTTTGAATTTTTACTAGATTAGTACCCTCATGTGTAATTTTGAGAATATCCCAAATCTCCTTTGCAGTTTCACACGCGGAAATTCGTGTGAACTCGGTCGAGGAAAGAGAATTAAATAAAGCGTTCATACCTTTCCCATTGTAAGAAGATCTTTCGATTTCCTCTTTAGACCATCTAGAGCGAGGTTTTGGGGTAGTAGAATTTCCTACTTCCTCAATAAGATGCACCCAACCGTATTCCACGGTTTGCCATACCCGCTCATCAATTGCGATGAGAAATGCTCTCATCCAAACTTTCCAATACACATAATTGGTCCCATCCAAAAGAGGAGGTCTATAAATATTACCACTTTCACCCGACATGATAGATAAACCTAAAACCCGCTCTGATACCACTTGTAGGTTTTTATAAGGATCCACAAGGATCTAAATAGGTACTATCAAACAACTAGAGGGGGGTGAATAGGTGTAATACTCAAAAACCAATCTCAGTGCAAAATAAAAACCAATGTGGAAAATAAAAAACAGCACACAGAGATTTACGTGGAAACTCCAATCCAGGAGAAAAACCACGAGACCAACACGCAATAACAATCCACTAAGAATAGAAGAATAACAAGGTGATTACCGACTCCACGGACTCCAACCCCTCCTTCAACTTCTTCGGATCTTGCTCTCACCGACTGCACGTCCACTGCACACGTTCGAATCCACGAACGCCACTCGAATCCACGAGCAACATGTTTCGAATCCACGAAACGCCTTCAACACACCGAATCCACGATGCTACGTCGAATCCACGACGCAAACACAGCCGATACAGAATATTGGCTTCGATGGTGATCCTTTGCTTAGATTATCATTGAAGAACCATGATGGAATCTCTAAGCAAAGACTAGATCAATTCGACAAAAAGTATGCCTTGGAAGAACCGTCGAATTGACCTAAAAGTGGCTAAAGAGAAGAACGATAAAAACCAGCCTCTAGGGTTGCTCTCGAGTGTTTCTGAATTGATCACTTCAAGACTCCAACTCAACTCACGAAATATGCCAACACAAAAAGCCGTAACACGACCGCGCGGGCTTTGTCCCGCGCGGCGCCGGCCGGGTCGCGGCGGCGGCGGCGGTTAAACCAAAAATGATGACAAAAACCCCGAAACGAAAACCGAAAAGAGCATCGCTTACCGCGATTCGTCGGAGAGGGCGATTCGTTCACGCTCCCGGCTTCGGCACGTTCGTCGGGGATGATCGGGTCCCTCCGCTCTCTTATTCTTTCTTTCTTTCTCTTCCGGTTAGGGTTTCTCTTTTCCTCTTTCTTTCTTTTCTCTCCGGTTAGGGTTTCTTTTCGGGAAAAATGATTTCTCTTTCTTCGTACGTACCGTAGAAATCCACATCGGGTATTTAATATTTAATTAATTATTTATTTATTCCTTAGAGATAATTCCTTATCTCCTCGAAAAGCGTGCACGATCTCTTGCACGGCTTCCGATACACACCACGGTTACCGCGATCCTAAAAACCCCTTTTTGGGGGATCCGTAAGTCAGAATTCGGATCCGGCCGCACCGCCGTTTGTGACGCCCCACTTCCCAGGGGGTCACCCATCCTAGAACTACTCTAGCTCTAGCACGCTTAACTCTCATGTTCCTCTTGGATCTTGCTACCATCCAAAATGCTATAGCCGGATTAGAGATTTAGTCCTATTATATCATTTATATATAGGACTAATCCAAATTCCGGGGGTGTCACATTCTTCCCCCCTTTAAGCCCTGACGTCCACGTCAGGCTCAAGCACACTCACAAGCACCAGGCGATGTGAGACTCGTCTCGCTAGCCTTAGCCGACCTTGTGGGGAGCTGCACTCCACCCACAACGGTCATTAGCCGGGGAGCCTCGCTCTACCCGCTATATAACCCTGGCTCAGCCAAGACTCATCTCACATTTTTGGCTGGTGAATGTCTCTGATACCAACTGTGACGCCCCACTTCCCAGGGGGTCACCCATCCTAGAACTACTCTAACTCTAGCACGCTTAACTCTCATGTTCCTCTTGGATCTTGCTACCATCCAAAATGCTATAGCCGGGTTAGAGATTTAGTCCTATTATATCATTTATATATAGGACTAATCCAAATTCCGGGGGTGTCACACCGTTCACCGTTTTTCGAGCTCTATCACAGAAAAATACCCGCACCTCAAGATTATCAACTTAAGAAAACCCATTAATTCAATTTCCTCTAACTTATACTTTATTAGCAGGAGGGTAAAACGTTACACGAAAAGTTGTGATATTACACCACACACCCCTTAAAAGAAGTTTCGTCCTCGAAACTTATCCTCAACCCTCGCTAAATAGCTTAGGAAAACACTCTCTCATTTTTGTCTCAAGTTCCAAGGTCGCCTCGCGCTCCTCATGGTTACTCCATTGCACCTTTACGTAGGGGATCGTCCGGTTGCGAAGCTTCTTCTCCTCTCGTGCCAATATCCATATCGGCGTTTCCTCGAAGCTCAAGTCCTCACGCAACTCGACAGTAGAGGTGTCGAGAACGTGAGACGGGACGGAAAGGTACTTTCGGAGCATCGAGACATGAAACATGTCACGCCCCGGGTGTAAACCAGAACCCGGGCTCGTCTACAGATCCGCCGTGCACACGGGATTTCCCGTGGACACGAAGCGCTGGTAACCTGCTCAGAACTTTGAGATATAATAAAAGAGCCTATAAAAACAGAGCTAAACTAAAACTAGTACATCTCAGACAAATACTGAAAAGAAAAGTACAACATAGCTCTCATAAATATACAAGTGTCTCTCCCAGCTCACAAATAAAAATACATCCAGCTAGCCGAAGCCAGACCCAAAAATAAAAGAAACATACAACCATCTGAGTGTACTGGGGATACATCAAAATCTACCGAACTCTGGATCAGGGAAGCAGCTAGCTAATCAACGATCCTCTTACCTCGGTCCTGGGAAGAGGGTCCCGCAACTCCCGCAGAGGACTCTGCAAAACAAAGGGGAAAAAGAAGAGGAAAAGGGTGGGGGTGAGAACTACTATAAAGACAGTAGCCTACCCTAGTGGGTAAACCTCAACTCAGACATGCCCACTAGGACTACCAGAGGCTAAAAGAATAAAGGTGGTAAACTATAATTATGACTACTGATAAAAGCTACCACTAATATGCCTCTACATGCCCAGCTAAAAGATAGCTAAATGTATGCATCAGAATATCAAAGCCTGTCTGACAAAATCCAATCTATACCCTAGTAAACACTGGTACTGCCTGCGGTGCCTGCCAAATCGGGTATGCCAGCCTACGCATAACACCGATAGGGGATAGGAGTCTCAAGGACTCAAGTCTGCATACCGCGCACTCCGGAGTGGCACTCGAGGGGAGCGACCCACACGAGTAAAATGCCCGAGTAATAAGTATCCAAGGAGAATAAGTCCGCAGGACTGGATCATGACACTGATCTATAGGGAAAAGTACCATCCACTAAAAGAACCCAAAATCCTCCCCCCGATCTGATGCAATAACAACTGTCTGGTCAACCGCCCAAAATCCGCGGTTGCCGCAATACCCTGCCATCACAGCCTGTCCGTCCCGAATCCCAAGTATCTGACTACACTATCCCAGCCCCTGCTCTAACCCGAGCATGATATCCCCTATGTCTAGATAACTGGAGAAAATAAAATCATGGTTTCTCCTAAGTCAATTCCAGCATGATAGTGCAGCAGAAAAAGGTGGCCTAACTAGGTGACCATTCAAGCATGCAAAAGTCCTTTTTCTTAACAATATAATTTCAGTGTTCCCATTCTTACAAGAATTACAGTATGCCCTTGTTTAAATATCAGAAGTACTAACGTGCCATAAGCGAATTTATACACATGCATAGGTTTCCCAATTATACATACAACATGATATGGTTTAGCCGATTATTACCAAAAGGTTTAAGCAATTGTTCCCAGGGATTCTAATCAACTTAACATTTGTAAGAATTACCATTATTAGCACCTAGTCCTCTAAGGATGCAAGTATCAACCATAAGTCCAATTCTTCCAATTTAAGCATGCCATATTCATTCCACTTGTATACTAGCAACATTACATAAAACTAGCTCCAATATGCCTAGTGGGTTATCACAAGTAGGAGGTTAACAACGGTACCCACCTCGAGCGCTAAAATCCTTGTCCCAAATGCGAAACCCGCGCTCGATCCAAAAGCTCACCTCAACACTGTGAAGAATTCCCAAAAGAGTATACACAAATTAAGCCTCAATGATCATGAAAAATCTGTCCAAATCTGTCAATCCAAAGTTTCCCCATATTCACCTGTGAAGGGTGCTCAAAAAATACCAAGAAAAATACCGTCACGATCCTTGCGACGAACCGGTCGAAACGAGTCCCTGCACGACCAAAACCGAGCTTCCTTCGCTGAGATACAAATTCGGCAAGGGAGGCACCCCAAACAAAACTATGCAGAAATTTTGTACCGAAAGACTACAGAGAAAGGAGATTTTCACCTTCGAATATTATTCAGAAAAATCTGAGAAAAATCCAGGAGATTCCTTGCGAGATGTAGATGAAAAACGCCTTTTGAATCACCACGATCAGTTGCCTGAGCGCGAATTTAAAGCCAAATCAATCTGGTGCTGTCCAAAACTCCGCGAGGAAAAATGTGTCACAAAGAAGCTCAGGAAACTCAAAATCCACATGAAACCCAGGGAAAACTCAAAACATCAAAAATGAAGCCCTACCTGTCAAAAGTCAAACGGCGCAAGAATCACCTGAATTGGAGGTTGGGGTGAGCCGGGGGAGCCTGAACACTGCGAAGGGACGGAACGGGTCGTCGGTGAACAAGCGTCGCGCCGCGCCGTAAAATGGCAAACCTTGAAAAGCGTGCTCCTAAAAATCCCAGGGAAGCTATGAGAAAATTTGTCTCGGGTGGAGGAAGAAATCTCCTTAAGAACTCACTGTAAAAATCCGCTCAGAAAAAGAGCTAAAGGTCCCCCCAAAGTCCCTATTTATAGGCCCAGCCCGCAACCAGCTTTGGGCCGGATTCGGGCGCAACTTTCGGGCGCCCGAATCCGCCAAATGGGTCGCACGGAAGCCGTCCGACGCGCCCGGAAAAATGTGGGGCTGCCACGTGTACACACAACACGGGACAGCAATGTAAGTGGCCCCGCCGCGAGCCACGTGTCCCCCCGCAGTCAGCGGGGTAGGTACGGCCCGCCACTCACGTCGCGACGCGTGGCGCACTCGAGTACGGCCGGCCTCTCGCGTCGCGACGCGTGGCGTACTCGAGTGAGGCCGACCGCCGCGTCAGGTGCCCCTGTGCGCACACCGTCCTGAGGCGGGCTTCCACGCCTTCCGTGCGCCGCGCTAGCTGAGCCCACCTATAGGATACTGCCACGCGTCCCATACACCGGGTCCATGCACCCCCTTTTGGGTTCCGTGGACCGCGCCGCGTGCGCCCACCAACCAGGGCGCGAAACGTGGTTCCCGCCCAGAACCCTGCGCCGCCGTTCAAACCGTGCACCGCCGCTCAAAAACCCGTGGACCGCGCACCGAAAGCCAACCTATCCCCGCCTGCCACGTGTCCTGCGCCGGGCTCATGCACCCAGCCGCGCCGCCCTGTGGACCGAACATCGCGAACCGGCCAATAACAGGTCGCCACGTGGCAAGCCGGCGGTCCACACACCTCCCATGCACCGAAAAACCCCGTAAACTTCCGGAAGCCCGTTTTTGGTCATCCGGACTCCAAATTTAACAAGCAAATAGCCGTTTTCAAGCGTTTTTTCGCGCTGAATTCAAATCCGAACTCTGTTTGGCCCAATTCCTTTTCTAAAATTCGACAAACACAGTCGAAGGCCAAATCAGCTGAAAATGTCACGCAGGGTCCATCTGTGGCACCCCTTTGATACACCATGGGCCAGACACACCAACACTAGGTGTTCTACACAGTGGATTCAACGGAAAAGCTGCATGGGAAATCCAGAACACTACATCCTCCCCCACAAGAAAAAGTTTCGTCCTCGAAACAAAAGCCATACCTTAAGCCGGGGTCTCGAACAAGTGGGGGTAAGCATCCATCATCGCTGACTCCAGCTCCCAGGTACCCTCGCGCTCATCATGACTGCTCCAGAGGATCTTCACATAAGGGATGGCCCGACTACGCAACTCCCTAACCTCCCGGTCCAAAATCCTCAATGGCCGCTCGACATAGCTCAAGTCCTCAGCGATCTCCAGTGGGGGTAAATCGATAATGTGCGACGGGTCATAAACATACCTCCTCAGAGTCGATACATGAAAAACATCATGAACACCAGAAAGTCTGGGAGGAAGTGCAAGCCTGTAGGCAACTGGCCCTAAGCGCTCCAACACCTCGAAAGGTCCAATATAACGAGGGCTCAGTTTCCCATGAATACCAAATCTCCGAATCCCCTTCGAAGGTGAGACTTTCAAAAAGACATGATCACCCACCTGAAACTCTAAGTCTCGCCGTCGTGTATCAGCATAACTCCTCTGTCGACTCTGGGCGGTCTCGAGATGTCGTCGTACCAATCTGACCTTTTCCTCTGCCTCTAATAGTAGATCAGGACCCAAAGTCTTCTTCTCACCCACGTCACTCCAATATAGGGGTGACCGACACTTGCGTCCATACAACGCTTCAAACAGAGCCATCTGAATGCTCGCTTGATAGCTGTTGTTGTACGCAAACTCAACTAATCCCAGGTGTCGGTACCACCCTCCTCCAAAGTCCAGAACACAGGCTCTCAACATATCCTCGAGGGTCTGAATAGTGCGCTCTGACTGTCCGTCGGTCTGTGGGTGGAATGCTGTACTAAATCGGAGCTGCGTCCCCAAGGCTGTCTGTAAACTCCTCCAAAAATGCGAGACAAACCTCGGGTCTCTATCTGATACGATGGAAACGGGTACCCCGTGCAATCTAACCACCTCAGCCAAGTACTCCTGTGCCAGTCGCTCCATCGACCAAGTCATCTAAACCGGTAAAAAGTGAGCGGACTTGGTAAGCCTGTCCACAACTACCCAGATAGCATCCGCTCCCGTCTGTGCTCTCGGCAAACCAGTGACAAAATCTATGGTAACATGTTCCCATTTCCATTCAGGGATTGGGAGACTCTGCAACTTGCCAGCAGGTACACGATGCTCAGCCTTTACTTGCTGACAAGTTAAACAGTGTGCTACAAATCTCCCAATGTCTCTTTTCATCCCATTCCACCAAAACTGTGCCTTGAGGTCCCTATACATCTTAGTCCCACCAGGATTAATGGTATAAGGTGTATAGTGGGCCTCCCTCAAGATCTGCTCTCGAATCTCTGCATCCATAGGCACACAAGCTCGGTCCCTGTACCGCAGTACTCCCGAAGCATCAACTGAAAAGTCCCATGTCAAACCGGTCTGGATCTGCTCTCGAATCCTCATCAGGTGGGGGTCCTCACTCTGTCTCTCTCGAATCCTGTCCAACAGAGTGGGCTGCACGACTAGAGACATAAGTCTAGCAGAGATCCCAGGGGACACAACCTCGAGCTCTAACCACCTCATCTGCTCAAGTAATGGCGCCTGATCGATGATCATCAAAGATAGACTCTGTACTGCTCTCCTGCTCAGGGCATCAGCAACCACATTGGCCTTGCCAGGATGGTATAATATGTCTACATCGTAGTCCTTTAACAGTTCCAACCATCTGCGCTGCCTCAAGTTGAGCTCCTTCTGTGTGAACAGGTATTTCAAGCTCTTGTGGTATGTGTAAATCTCGCAGTGCTCCCCATACAGGTAGTGGCGCCACAACTTCAGTGAGAAAATCACCGCGGCTAGCTCCAAGTCATAGGTAGGGTAATCCTTTTCATAATCCTTCAGTTGCCGAGAAGCATAAGTGATTGCCCTTCCCTCCCGCATCAGCACGCAACCAAGTCCACTGTGCGATGCATCACTGTAAATCACGTATCCTTTCCCCATAACAGGGAGGGAAAGGATCGGAGCCGATATCAATCTGTTCTTTAATTCCTCAAAGCTCCTCTGGCATTCCTCACTCCAAATAAACTTAATCCCTTTTCGCGTCAGACGAGTGGGGGGTGTGGAAAGTTTCGCAAAACCTTCCACAAACCAACAGTAATATCCAGCTAAGCCCATAAAACTGCGGACCTCTGATACCGTCGTCGGTCGGGGCCAATCCCGGACTGCCTCAATCTTCGCCGGGTCTACTGCCACTCCAGCGGCTGAAATCACGTGGCCCAAAAAGACGACCTCCCGAAGCCAGAATTCGCACTTAGATAACTTGGCATACAACTTCCTCTCTCTCAGAAGTTGCAGCACAATCCTCAAGTGCTCCTCATGCTCCACATCACTCCGGGAGGTAAACCAGGATATCATCAATAAAAACAACGACGAACCGATCCAGGTATGGTCGAAAAATCCTGTTCATTAAATCCATAAAAGCAGCAGGGGCATTTGTCAATCCAAAAGGCATGACGGTGAACTCATAATGCCCGTACCGCGTCCTGAATGCCGTCTTTGGGATGTCCTCGGCCTTCACCTTCAATTGGTGGTAACCAGACTGTAAATCGATCTTGGAGAAGACACAAGACCCTTGCAGCTGATCAAATAAGTCATCAATGCGCGGCAAAGGGTACTTGTTCTTGATGGTCACTTTATTCAGCAAACGATAATCCACACACAGTAGAAGTGATCCATCCTTCTTCTTCACAAATAGCACCTGGCGCTCCCCAAGGCAATACGCTTGGTCTCACAAAACCTTTGTCCATTAAATCCTGAAGTTGCGCCTTTAACTCTCGCAGCTCAGCCCGGTGCCATTAGGTAAGGAGCCTTAGAGATTGGCGCAGTTCCTAGGACTACGCAATCAAAAACTCAACCTCCCTATCCGGCGGCATATGAATCAGCTCTGGAGGAAACACATCCGGGAACTCATGGACAATAGGGATATCCGTGAGTCCCGGTGCCGCCGTAGGCTCCTTAACCACACATGCCAAAAAGGCCACGCATCCACTGCGCAACATCTGCCTCGCCCGAGAAGTCGAAACTACTGAGGCGAAGAAAGCAGTCTGGCACCCCCTATAAACAAACACCTCTTGGCCTGGCTCACTAAAAGTCACAGTCCTCGCGGCGCAATCAATCGTCGCGAAATAGCTAGCCAGCCAATCCATCCCAAGCACTATGTCAAAATCTCGCAGCTGGCTAAGGACCATCAGGTCCGCTGGCAAAATCCAAGACTCAACCTGTACCGGACAAGACCAACAACACTCCTCTACATGCAATATATGCTCAGGAATCTGTACCACTAATGCATGTGGCAACCGACCTAACTCTAGTCCATGGGATGATGCAAATGATCTATTGATAAAGAATGTGATGAACCGGTATCAAATAACAGTGCGAGCTCTAGTACCGAAAAAGTAAAATGATACCTGCACACACGTGGTCGGGCTGCCGCGGAGTCCCCTACCTGGGCAGAGTAGACTCGCCCGCTCTGAGCTGGTGGTCGGTGGTCTGTAGGGTGGGAGGAAGGAGCCCTGCTCGCTGGAGCATAAGGCCGCTGCTGGGGCACCGAAGGAACTGATGTGAAGAAGGAGCCTGCTGTGTCGAGAAAGGGCAAGTAGATCGAATGTGGCGGACTGTCCACACCGATAACAGCGGCCATACTCTGGTCACAAGTATCCGACGGGTGCTGTCCCCTAAAAAGATGCACCTGACCGCAGACTGGGGCTGCCTCGACTGTGCTGCGCTGCCTCTGCCGCTGTGACCCACTGCTGTCGCGACTGCGACCTCTGCTGCTGCGAGTACTGCTGCTGTCGCTTGGGGCTGCGGCTGATGCTGCGGGGGCCTCTGGGATCCCCCAGGCCCTCGCCGCTCCTCAGAACGCCCCACGGACCCCGTAAACTAAAGCTGGTGGCGGTCGGGGCGGGCCTCCAGGAACTGGCGGTCCCCCATAGTCTGGCGCCGGTCGCTTCCTCTCAGAACTCCTGAGCGACGAGCCTCCAGTTCTAGCGACAACGTGGTCTCCCCTCTCGACACCATGTGCATGATCCACTGCCTCTGATAAAGTCTGAAGCCTCTGGGCATGCACTAAGGTATAAACCTGGGCGTTAGACCCGTCTCAAAAAGCTCCACCTGGTGCGGGCCATCCCTGGCCAACATAGGGTACGCAGTTGAGCAACTGCTGTGAACTCCTGAAAGGTAGTCCCATAACGCCCGGTCACCCCTGCTGGATATTCTTCAGATCATCTTCAAGCTTTTTCTCACGCTCGTGGAGAAGTAAGTATCCAGAATAATCCGCGAAACTCTGACCAATGTAGCTGTCGGGTAATCTGAAACTCCAAAGGATCAACCCGACGCCACCAGGCATCTGCATCCCCCTCTAGACAGTGTACTGCCATATGCACTCTGTATCTATGGTCAATGAAGAAGTCCCGGAATAACTTCTCCATTGCTGCCAGCCACGATCCTACTCCCACGGGTGTGTGCTCCGCCCTGAAAACCTAGCCGGTCCCTCGCTTACAAAACTGTGAGAGTTGTCAGCAAACTCCTGCTCCTCCGCTGGGGTCAATTGGCTGAACATCCCCTGAGCCCCACTGCTCGACGACGGTGCCGTAGGGACTGGTGGAATAGCCGGTGGTGCAACTGGTGGTACAGGGGCCTCTACAGTAGTAGGGGGAGGTGCCCCAACCTGGGCAAGCAACTGGTCCAAACCTCTGCTACTGTCGGCGGTGACTCTCCGCCAACTGGGCCACCATGGCCCCTCAGCTCACTAATCTCTGAAGGTCCCGACTGCTCCGGCTCCTCCGGGGTGTAGGAACCCCCGGGTAGGAATCTGACGTCTAGGAGGCATCCTGCCACACAAGAAACCACGGGTCAGTAAACAAAACCACTCTCAACCCAATCAGCGAAAGTCATGGTCATCCTCCTATTTCTGTAACCATATGTTGTCCTGCAGCCAACATAATGGTCCCCCCAGAAATAGGATATGCCAGTCCCTCTTCACTCACAGGAAGAGTTTAATAATAAATTGCTGACTTTCGCAAAAATATCACGCCACTCACGCCATGCCGTCCTAGGGTCTGCCAAATAGCCTAGGGTTTCCTAAGTCCCAACTGACCTATCCCTAAGCTGTGATACCAACTAATCTGTCACGCCCCGGGTGTAAATCAGAACCCGGGCTCGTCTACAGATCCGCGTGCACACGGGATTTCCGTGGACAAGACGCGCTGGTAACCTGCTCAGAACTTGAGATATAAAAAAGAGCCTATAAAAACAGAGCTAAACTAAAACTAGTACATCTCAGACAAATACTGAAAAGAAAAGTACAACATAGCTCTCATAAATATACAAGTGTCTCTCCCAGCTCACAAAATAAATACATCCAGCTGGCTGCGCAGCCAGACCCAAAAATAAAAGAAACATACAACCGTCTGAGTGTACTGGGGATACATCAAAATCTACCGAACTCTGGATCAGGGAAGCAGCTAGCTAATCAACGATCCTCTTACCTCGGTCCTGGGAAGAGGGTCCTGCAACTCCCGCAGAGGACTCTGCAAAACAAAGGTGAAAAAGAAGAGGAAAGGGTGGGGGTGAGAACTACTATATAAGACAGTAGCCTCCTATCTAGTGGGTAAACCTCACTCAGACGCTGCCCACTAGGACTACCAGGGCTAAAAGAAAAAGGTGGTAAACTAGTATGACTACTGATAAAAGCTACCACTAATATGCCTCTACATGCCCAGCTAAAAGATAGCTAAATGTATGCATCAGAATATCAAAGCTGTCTGATGAAATCCAATCTATACCCAGTAAACACTGGTACTGCATGCGGTGCCTGCCAAATCGGTATGCCAGCCTACGCATACCGATAGGGGATAGGAGTCTCAAGGACTCAAGTCTGCATACCGCGCACTCCGAGTCGGGAGTGGCACTCGAGGGAGCGACCCACACGAGTAAAATGCCCGAGTATATAAGTATCCAAGGAGAACAAGTCCGCAGGACTGGATCATGACACTGATCTATAGGGAAAAGTACCATCCACTAAAAGAACCCAAAATCCTCCCCCGATCTGATGCACATAAAAACTTGTCCGGTCAACCGCCCAAAATCCGCGGTTGCCGCAATACACTGCCATCACAGCCTGTCCCGTGATCGATCCCAGTATCTGACTACACTATCCCAGCCCCTGCTCTAACCCGAGCATGATATCCCCTATGTCTAGATAACTGGAGAAAATAAAATCATGGTTTTCTCCTAAGTCAATTCCAGCATGAAATGCACAGAAAAAGGTGGCCTAACTAGGTGACCATTCAAGCATGCAAAGAGTCTTTTTCTTAACAATATATTTCAGTGTTCCATTCTTACAAGAATTACAGTATGCCCTTGTTTAAGTATCAGAAGTACTAACGTGCCATAAGCGAATTTATACACATGCATAGGTTTCCCAATTATACATACAACATGATATGGTTTAGCCGATTTTACCAAAAGGTTAAGCAATTGTTCCCAGGGATTCTAATCAACTTAACATTTGTAAGAATTACCATTATTAGCACCTAGTCCTCTAAGGATGCAAGTATCAACCATAAGTCCAATTCTTCCAATTTAAGCATGCCATATTCATTCCACTTGTATACTAGCAACATTACATAAAACTAGCTCCAATATGCCTAGTGGGTTATCACAAGTAGGAGGTTAACAACGGTACCCACCTCGAGCGCTAAAATCCTTGTCCCAAATGCGAAACCCGCGCTCGATCCAAAAGCTCACCTCAACACTGTGAAGAATTCCCAAAAGAGTAAACACAAATTAAGCCTCAATGATCATGAAAAATCTGTCCAAATCTGTCAATCCAAAGTTTCCCCATATTCACCTGTGAAGGGTGCTCAGAAAATCCAAGAAAATACCGTCGCGATCCTTGCGACGACCGGTCGAAACGAGTCCCTGCACGACCAAAACCGAGCTTCCTTCGCTGAGATACAAATTCGGCAGGGAGGCACCCCAAACAAAACTATGCAGAAATTTTGTACCGAAAGACTACAGAGAAAGGAGATTTTCACCTTCGAATATTATTCAGAAAAATCTGAGAAAAATCCAGGAGATTCCTTGCGAGATGTAGATGAAAAAACCGCTTTTGAATCACCACGACACAGTTGCCTGAGCGTGAATTTAAAGCCAAATCAATCTGGTGCTGTCCAAAACTCCGCGAGAGAAAAATGGGTCACAAAGAAGCTCGGGAAACTCAAAATCCACATGAAACCCAGGGAAAACTCAAAACATCAAAAATGAAGCCCTACCTGTTAAAGTCCAACGGCGCATAAATCACCTGAATTGGAGGTTGGGGTGAGCGGGGGAGCCTGAAACACTAGAAGGACGGAACGGGTCGTCGGTGAACAAGCGTCGCGCCGCGCCGTAAAATGGCAAAACCTTGAAAAGCGTGCTCCTAAAAATCCCAGGGAAGCTATGAGAAAATTTGTCTCGGGTGGAGGAAGAAATCTCCTTAAGAACTCACTGTAAAAATCCGCTCAGAAAAAGAGCTAAAGGTCCCCCAAAAGTCCATATTTATAGGCCCAGCCCGCTACCAGCTTGTGGCCGGATTCGGGGCAACTTTCGGGCGCCCTAATCGCCAAATGGGTCGCAGGGAAGCCATCCGACGCGCCGGAAAAATGTGGGGCTGCCACGTGTACACACAACACGGGACAGCATTCAAGTGGCCCCGCCGCGCGCCACGTGTCCCCCCGCGCGGTCAGCGGGGTAGGTACGGCCCGCCACTCACGTCGCGACGCGTGGCGCACTCGAGTACGGCCGGCCTCTCGCGTCGCGACGCGTGGCATACTCGAGTGCGGACCGACCGCCGCGTCAGGCGCCCCTGTGCCCGCACCGTCCCGAGGCGGGCTTCCACGCCTTTCCGTGCGGCGCGCTAGCTGAGCCCACCTATAGAAGCTGCCACGCGTCCATACACCGGGTCCATGCACCCTTTTGGGTTCCGTGGACCGCGTGCGTGCGCCACACCAACCAGGGGCGAAACGTGGTTCCCGCCACAGAACCCGGCGCCGCCGTTCAAACCTTGCACCGACCGCTCAAAAACTTGTGGACCGCGCACCGAAAGCAAACCTATCCCGCTGCACGTGTCCTCCGCCGGGCTCATGCTCCCAGCCGCGCCGCCCCAGGATGTACGAACATCGCGAACCGGCCAATAACAGGTTGCCCGTGGCAAGCGGCGGTCCACACACCTCCCATGCACCGAAAAACCCCGTAAGCTTCCGGAAGCCCGTTTTTTGGTCAATCCGGACTCCAAATTTAACAAGCAAATAGCCGTTTTCAAGCGTTTTTCTGCGCTGAATTCAAATCCGAACTTTTTGTTGGCCCAATTCCTTTTCTAAAATGTTGGCAAACACAGCCGAAGGCCAAATCAGCTGAAAATGTCACGCAGGGTCCCATCTGTGTGGCACCCTTTGATGCACGTGGGCCAGACACACCAACACTAGGTGTTCTACACAGTGGATTCAACGGAAAGTGCATGGGAAATCCAGAACACTACAAAACACGTGTGTACCGTTCGAGGTTTGGCGGTAAGGCAAACCGGTATGGCCACGGGCCCACGCGCTCCAGATCTCGAACGGTCCCACATACACGTGGGGTGGGCTTAGTTTCCCCGGTAACCGGACCGTCTGGTCCCCTTAGACGGTGATACCCGAAGCCAACACGTGGTTCTCCCACCATGAATTCCAATCACGTGCTCCTCTGATCGCGCATAGCTATTTCTACCGCTCTGGGCGGTCAACAGCGATGCCTGATAAGGCGCACCTTTGCCTCCGTTTCCTCTACTAGGTCCGGCCCCAAATGCTTTCGCTCCCCCAAGTTTGTCGAGCAAAATCGGCGATCGACATCGGCGTCCGTACAAGGCTTTCGTACGGGTGCCATCTGAATACTTGCTTGGTAGTTG
>JAQNDB010001413.1:0-50669 GCA_029204045.2 Tillandsia leiboldiana
GCGGTAGTAATCCTTGACAAGGGTATGTTTCGGGCCTGAGATTGTGTGGAAGTAGGTGAGATACAGTTCTGGTGGGAGTTGCGTCCCCAATTGTGTTGGCGATACAACTTGGTATTCCGCTGTTCTGTGAAGTAAGCCGTTGGCTGCAGGCAACGGCCTAAGGTCGATAAGAACTGAGGAAATACCCTGCCCTGTTAATGGGAGTACTTCAGACTTGGGTCTAAAATAGTAGTAGAGCTGTAGATACCTTGCGAGATTGTAGCCCTCGATTAAAACTTTTTGAGCAGTTCATAGAGTTGACTCAAGCTGTAAGCTACGGAATGAAACTTTTTTTAAGTTGAAGTTTCGGGGACGAAACTTCTTTTCAGTGGGAAGTGATTGTAAAGACACAAAACATTTTATTTTTAAGAAATAGATTAAAAGCAGAATCGTAGTCGATTTCGGGTTCAAAGACCTAGTTGATTTATTTAGTCAATGCCAGTGTGCGAGTTGCACGATTTACGAGACAAAAAGCTATTTTCCAATCCGGACATGATCTTGGAAATCCGAGTGACCGTTGCGATCGTCGTCGTCGAACTGAGCGAGATTCATATTCAGCACTTTTCGATCCTGACGGTCGGATCTTCCAGAATTCAACTAAGAAGGTGGAGAAATCTCGCGACTATGTAACAGTGCCTGTCATCAGCAGTGTCACTTAAGTGGCCACTGTAGATGAACAGTAAACCTCAATTCGGGACTACGGCGGTTGCCAACGCTGACTAATTCACTGTTCGGAACCCGAACATAGTGATTCAGGGGTCGTTTTGATCCGTTTCGACGTTCTGAACACAATGGCACTGACGAATTCCCGTCTGGCGACCATAAGGCATCGTGACGCGTGCCGAACTGGATAATTACAGTATAGGATGGAATTTAAAAATTCTGGAGCGAAATTTGAACGAACCAAAATCGCTACCTGATAGGTTTCGTCGAGCCGGACGTCGTGGCGGTGTCAGATTTTCAGTTTGACCGTCCGGTTGTCTCGAAAAAGCGTGAAATACGACGCTAAAATACAGCTTTTTGCACAATGGTCCCTGGATTTCTTGCCCGGATAGAGTGCCACTCATGGGAGAGGGGCCTTGATGTAATAATACATGCTGTGAGGGACAGGTGCTAAAACACCAAGGCTAGAGGGATAATTGCAATTTTTGCAAACCCTATTATATAGTTCCAAAGAGTAGGGTTCCTCACGAACCCTAAACCCTCTGCCACACCAGCCGCTGTTGCAACAAAATCCCTCTTCCCTGCCGCTACTCGGACCCAGCCGCACTGGCCGCCGCCTCTCCCGTCGCCGGGGAAGGGGGAGCAAGGATCACCTTGTTCTCGGGTGGGGGGAGAGGAGGGTTTCTTGGGAGGTTCTCGGGAGGTCAAGACCCTGTCTGGGAGACTCCATTGGGACGCCGCAACGAGCTGTGGTGGTCCGCGTCCCCAGCCGTCGCCGCAGCGAGCGCCGCCGGGGCCAACCCATCTTCCTCGGGTTTCCGGCCAAGGTAAGTCTTGGAACACTTTTGTTCTTTCGGGCTTTTGGTCACGACCACCGTTCCTGACACGAGGCGATCCTCCGGTTGCAGTCCGAGCCGCGGCCGCCAACCCGATCGCCGGCGGGAGCCGTCCCATCAAATTATTGCCTTTCCGACCGATCTTCAACGCCGCCGTGATCCGGCCGTTCAACCGGAGATCAGCACCGTGATCTCCTCCCTGGTTGACTGCAACTCTCCTCGAAGTCCCATCACGATCGGATCAAGATCGGGCCCGCGCAAAGGAGCCCTAGAAACCCGATTCTTGGCTTCTCGGCCGGCGCGTCACCGTCCGGCGCCGCCGCTGCCTCCACCGGCGGCCACTGCCACCAGAAGCTCCTGGCGCCGAGTGGAAGCTTTCCATCCAAGTTGCTCGGCCGGAACCCAGCCGGCCGGAATCCACCATTAGAGCCCTCCGAGCTTGACCGAGCCTTTCCGGCGCCGCCTCGCCGGCGCTCCTCTGCCTCCGGAACCCCCAGTAGGCTTAGCTTGATCCCCTGAGTCCACCAGCAACTTGCATGGCCCTCTTAACGTGGCTCTCTTCCGTTCCAGAGTGCACACCGAGGAGGGCATTGGTTCGAGCTCCGGCGATCCCGGCGGTCTGGGCTCCGGCCACCTTGCAGGTAAGACCTAGAGGCAATGTTTAAGCTTCCAGCATTTTTATGTTGGCAAGATAGTGCTCTTGTTGTTGGCCTCATACCTTGTGCCCGGAGAATATCATTCCGGGCTCTAGCTCCGGCCGCCGCCCCTCCGGCCGCCGGGACCGACCCTACCTGGACCGAACCTCTTCGGGACTCAAGTAACCTGGTGCTTACCTCTGGTACAGGTCTGGGCCAGAGTTGATCCGAAGAAGAAGCCAACCGAGCCTTGTGGAGCACTACCTTGCTCCGGCCATCTTTCGGCCGACCTCCGGCACCCCTCAGGTGAGCATCTCAGTTCTCAGTTGATAATATACATGATGCTCCATTATATCACAGCTATGTCTAGTGTTTAAACCTAATTTAGTGAAGTAATGCTTTGAGCTCTAAGTGGTCATGGGCCAACTTTGCCCTCGAG
Source organism: Tillandsia leiboldiana (assembly GCA_029204045.2). Classification (NCBI taxonomy): domain Eukaryota; kingdom Viridiplantae; phylum Streptophyta; class Magnoliopsida; order Poales; family Bromeliaceae; genus Tillandsia; species Tillandsia leiboldiana. The sequence goes on from JAQNDB010001413.1 coordinate 2,613, forward strand.
CTGCGTGTCCACCCAAACTTGTGAGCACGGGGTCTGTTCTCCTCAAAGGTGACGCGCTGAAAGTTACGGCGCAGCTTTTGGACCCCCGGATTCAAGAACGTGCCGAAACGGGCCGGAATATAAGCTAATTATGCAATTTGAAAGCTGTTAGGGACCTCAATGCAATTAGACACAGGCTGACTTTAGACAGTGTTTTTTTACACCACTAGACACTTTGTTAGAGTCCCGTGGACTCTCGCTAATCGGAAACCGGATTTGTATTCAATAAATCGACGACATTGCTCCTTATTAGCATCGCATTACTGTTGTGTCATCGGGATGGGTTTGTGTGAGTCTATTACTGATTCTAGCCTTGTTCAGGGCCCAGTTGTCAGCGCCAGCCTCCCGGCAGTCTAGGGGAGTTCGGGATCGGCCTACATTCAGGTGGGTTGTTTTACTTTATCCTAGCCTCTAAATTCTATCATATTGGACGGGGTCTATTTTAAGTGTACTGGGGTTAAATAATGATGGGCGATAGCTTATGCATGTTAGTGGGTCTCTATAGTGTTTAGCGTCGGTTACCGACGGTTGTTCTCTTTTTAACCATTTATGTCAGCGGGCCACCTTCGAGTGCGCGTATTATTACCTTGCTTTCGATTATGCACTTTACCTCATTACTCTGTTATTTATATTATGATGCTGACATGATGGTGGTTACGGTTACTTGGCTCGAGGTTGCCACACGCGCACCCGCGGTTTGGCCACCGCAAAGGGTGCGCTTTTCCGGAAAAGTTGTCTATGACCCGTGTATACCCACGAGGTGACGTAGTGGGGCCCCTTATTAGTGGTGGGGTTGAGGCGCCGAGGTGCGAGCGGTGCGACCCGTCGGTTTAGTTGTCCGACGTGGTCGGGTTTCTGCAGGGTACGGTGTGGACCGTCGGTTTAGTTGTCCGACGTGTCGGATATTACAGGATACAGGTGTACAGGTTGCCTTTCCCCCCTTGAGGGGGGGGGGGTTGCTCCGGTTGTCTTCACGGTTTGTTACTATATTCTCCTACTCTACCTACTTACTTTTACGTCACTGACATCCCACTTCGTGACAGGGTTAGGACGGGGGGAGAGGTAGGCGGTGGTGAGGACGGGCAGGAGCAGCTGGGTCGCTGGGGACCCTGGACTGTATTTCTTCTTTCATTCTCGCTTTTCATTGCATTGTAGTTATGTGAGGGTTCGCGATACCTCGTGGGGTCGGCGTGGATGTCGGTTACGGGTTGCATTAGTGCCCCTTGTGCGTTACTTTTCCTTTTATTTCTATCGGCCCATTTGAAAATCAAGAAGGCAGAAGCAAAGAAAAGATTGCGAAAACCGTTTTTAAAATCTAAGTGTCGTGTGGGCACTGGTTTCAAAACCCTGTGAATTATGGATTGCGAAAGGGATTTCAAAACTTGGTGTCGGGTGGGCACCGTTTTCAACCTTGGATTCATGCTAATTTCGAAACCAGCTTTCAAAACGTAAGCGCGGGTAGGCGCTCTTTCAAAACTGTGGATTTATCCTTTCCAAATTGATCGGCCATATGTTCTTCTTTTATTAGTTGGAATACTGGTTGCTTGTGAACAACTGTTGTGATTGATTGGTTGTGTATGTTGGAACATGTACTGAACGCTACGCCGTGCCCGTACAGGGGAGACTTGTCCGGTTGCAGAGTGATCCTGTGTGTGGCGGGTCTGGGCACGCGCCGGGGAAGAGGGGTTCTCTTTTAAGCAAAAAAAAAAAAAAAAAAAAATTTACGCGTCAAATATCGACTTTTATGAATCGTTCCGCTAAAACAAACCCCCGGGGGATGACACTTTTTAATTTCCATCGACGAACGGGTGTGGCAATCAATTGAATTAGGATGGTCTAATCCAACTGAACTTATTGGTGATGTTCGCACCTTAAAACCTAGGTCGAAATGGACTAAGGAAGAGTTAGATTCATCTTCTTACAATGGCAAGGGAATTAATGCTATCTTTAATGCCTTATCTCAAACTGAATTCTCTCGCGTCTCGGCATGTGAGACTGCGAAAGAAATCTGGGATGTTCTTCAGGTTACCATGAGGGAACTAACCTCGTGAAGATTCAAAAACTGCAAATGCTTACGAGCAAGTTTGACTCTATCTTAATGGCAGAAAATGAATCTTTCACGGACTACTATACACGATTGCAAGACATCGTAAACTCATGTGCTAATCTGGGAGAGAAGATTCCAGAATTTAAGATTATAAGAAAGATCTTAAGAACTCTTCCTGAACGATTTCGCCCAAAGGTTACTGCCATTGAAACTATTAAACACCCGGACGAAATACGTGTAGAAAGAATTAGTTGGTTCATTACAAACTTATGAAATGACATTTACTACTAACAATTCTTCTGGAAAGGCATCCACTTCTAAGTCTTCAGGTTATGCGTTGAAAACAACTAAGGAAGAAGACGCGGATACATCCTCCTCAGACGATGACGAGAACCTTTCTATGGAGGAATTTGAGAAGCAGCTCGCTCTCTTGACAAGGAAGTTTCGCCGCAACTTTCGAAGGGGTAATTCAAGCAAATCTCCATCCTTCGGAAGTCGAACAAAGGCAAGGGTACTTCAAGTTACAAGTCAAGAAAGCAAGAGAACTTCTCAAAGGATAAGAAAGTTCAGAAGGACAACTTCAATGCTTCAAATGTCGAGGCTACGGCCACATTGCAACAGAGTGTCCTAACAAGTATCCGGCAAAGAAGAAGGCGATGCAAGTCGTCACTTGGGATGACAACTCAACGTCAAATGAGTCGTCTTCGAGTGATGAAGAAAAGAGCTCCACCGCATTCCACGCGTCCGTATCTTCACCCTTCATGTGCTTTATGGCAAGTACATCCGAGTCGTTGTCCAACTCCACTGTTGAAAAGAATGCTAACGGACAACGAAGCGGATGATTCGGAAGGTGAAGATTTTGCTCTAGCCTACCATAGACTTTTGAGGGACTCAAAGAAAGTGGCTAAGCAAAACAAGAGTTTGAGAGGGAGAGTGCATGATCTCGAAGAAGAAGCAAAAAGAGCGACTTCTCTCTCAAACGCTCTTGAAGTGGAAAGGGAAAACCTGATAAAGGCAAATGCTTCCCTTCAAGAGTCCAATGAGCAACTTGAGAAGGAACATACAATCTGGTGGATAACGCGAATCACTTCTCAAAGCTCTACAACGAGGCTCGACAGGATAACCTGGAAATGACAAAGACCATTTTCCAACTCAAGAATGACTTACAGCGATTCTCTTCAGGAAGGAGTAAGTTGGATAGGACTTCTTGGTCTTGGTCAATCAAATAGGTTCGGCCTCGGATACACTCAAACTGGAAACAGTCCAAGTTCGAGTGAGACAGTTTTGTGCCTCAGTCGGTATCTCCTCCTCCGACACCGGAATTCAAGACAAACAACGACAACAAACCTACTTCATCCTCTTTGGGATCGTCAAGATCTAAGGTATGTTTTCGTTGTGGTGTTTCAGGGCACATAAGAAGATATCGCAAGATGGGAGTCGAATGCTCATCTCAAGGACCTCTTGCAACAACTACCAAAAAGGCTCCTCCCCGAAAATCAAAGCAAAACTTTTCAAATGAAAAGAGACTTGGTAGTTCATCGCGCAAGACGATCTCATCAAGGAACAACAATCGCTATAACAAGACGCCTTCACCTAGGCATATAACTTCACGACCATTACCGACGCACTCCAAAAGGGTTTGGGTGCGCAAAGGTGAAATTTTCCCTTGTCTTGTTTCCAATGTTTCCTTGCATGCATATGATAGTTCGTCTTGGTATCTGGATAGCGGGTGTTCCCGTCACATGACCGGTGACAAAATAGTTTTCAAAATCTTGAGAAAATCTCCGGAGGACACGTTGTTTTCGGAGACGGTCGATCTTCCAAAATTGTTGGAAAAGGGACGGTAGCTATTCCAGATGGCCCAATTTTGAAAAACGTCTTATTTGTTGATGGCCTTAAGACTAACCTCATAAGCATAAGTCAACTTTGCGACAATGGTTTTTTCAGTTAACTTTTCATCTGTTGAATGCGTTGTAACTGATAAGGACCATGTCTTTTTTTTAAAAGGGTTAGATCTGAAAACAATTGTTATGTTGTTCCTAATAAATTTTCTGAAAATTGTAACTTAGCCGCTTTGAATAATGAAACTCTTTGGCATGAAAGGCTAGGTCACTTAAATTTTAAGGAACTTACTAGAATTTCAAACAAGGACGTGGTCAAGGGGGTTCCAAAGTTTTATTTAAACAAAACGTTGTGTGTGGTGGTTGCCAAAAGGGAAAACAGTCTAGGACTGCACACAAGAACTTGAACCACGTTGGTACAAACAGCCCTTGGAACTTTTGCACATGGACTTAATGGGGCCGACCCGTCAACCATCTTTGGGAGGTAAATGGTACATTTTTTTATTGGTTGATGATTTCTCTCGGTTTTCTTGGGTAGCATTTTTAAAAGAGAAAGCTGATACGTTTGACTCTTTTCATGAGATTTGCCATCGTATTATGATTGAAAAGAATGAAAAGATCATTCGTGTTAGAAGTGATAGAGGTGGAGAATTCATAAATTCAAAATTCATTGATTTTTGCACTTCAAATGGCATTAAACATGAATTCTCGGCACCCTATACACCTCAGCAGAATGGTGTTGTTGAGCGCAAGAACAGGGTTGTTCAAGAGATGGCGCGTGTGATGCTTCATAGCCGGAATTTACCGCTACATTTTTGGGCTGAAGCCGTGAACACCGCTGTCTATGTCATTAATAGAGTTTACTTGCGCCCAGGAACTTTAAATACACCATATGAGCTGTGGTTTAGTAGAAAACCCAACATCAAATATTTTCGTGTCTTCGGGAGTCGATGTTACATTTTACGTGACCGTGAAAATCTTGGAAAGTTCGACTCTCGAAGTGATGAAGGGATCTTTTTGGGTTATTCTACGAATAGCAGAGCATATCGAGTATTTAACATTGAATCTAAGACGATCGTAGAATCTATAAATGTTAAAGTAGATGAAGCTTTTCACTTTGGATCTGGAAAATCTACCCTCGATATCTCTCTAGATGATGATTCTCCTGCTAATGCATCTTCTCATAATAATACTTCCAATATTAATGATGCATCTAATGGTTCTTCGAGTTTATCTGATGTGCAGGAATCATCTCATGTATCTCCGAGTACTCCGTTTCAACAAACGTTACGAATCTCCAAGGATCATCCGGAATCGAATATTATTGGAGATCCACAAGAAGGAGTTAGAACTCGGAGGCAGTTGGTTTGTGGATTCGCTTGCTACGTATCTTTAATCGAACCAAAGAACATAGATGAAGCTCTTCAGGATGACTACTGGATTAAAGCAATGCAGGAAGAGCTCCATCAATTTGAGCGAAACAAAGTCTGGGAATTAACGAAGCCTCCAAAGCAACACAATGTGATAGGTACCAAATGGATCTTCAAGAACAAGAAAAATGAGGATGGTACTATCATCAGGAACAAGGCACGATTAGTTGCTCAAGGCTACTCTCAAGTAGAAGGTATAGACTTTGACGAAACATTCGCCCCTGTAGCTAGACTCGAGTCCATTCGTATACTATTTGCTATTGCTTGTCATTTTAAAATCAATTATTTCAAATGGACGTTAAGAGCGCATTTCTAAATGGGTTTTTAAATGAGGAAGTTTATGTGGCTCAACCGAAAGGTTTTGTAGATCATAAACAACCTAACCATGTTTTTCGTTTGAAAAAGGCTCTTTACGGTCTGAAACAAGCACCGCGAGCATGGTACGAAAGGTTAACAAAGCACCTTTTGGAGAAGGGCTATACTCGAGGGGGAGCTGATAGGACTCTCTTTGTGAAGCATTATCAAAGCAATTTCATTGTAGCACAAATCTATGTCGATGACATTGTATTTGGCGCAACAAGAGATAATGATGCTTCTAAATTCGCGGAAACCATGGAAAGCGAATTTGAGATGTCCATGATGGGCGAATTGACTTATTTCCTTGGATTGCAAATTAAACAAATGATGAAGGTATTCACTTGAGTCAATCCAAGTATGCAATGGAGTTGGTCAAAAAGTTTGATCTCGAAAATTGTAAAGATTTTCCGACTCCAATGGGAACTAGCCACAAGGGACTTGGAAGTGAATCACATAGTGAGAATGTAGACGAGAAACTGTATCGAAGTATGATTGGAAGTCTACTTTACCTCACGGCTAGTCGCCCGGATATATCTTTTGGTGTTGGGATTTGCGCGAGATATCAATCAGCACCAAAGGAGGTTCACCTGAAAGCGGTGAAAAGGATCATCCGGTATATCAAAGGATCAATTAATTTCGGAATTTGGTATCCTATGGGAACAAGTTTGGATATTGTTGGATACTCAGATGCCGATTGGGCAGGATCAGTGGGATGATCGGAAAAGCACGAGTGGTGCATGCTTCTATCTTGGCCATTGCCTTGTTGCATGGCACAGTAAAAAGCAGAACTGCATAGCACTCTCGACTGCCGAAGCGGAATACATTTCAGCTGGAAGTTGCTCAACTCAACTCATTTGGATGAAAAGCGTTTTGAGCGATTTCCGCATTTCAGCATCTTCGGTAACAATTCTTTGTGACAACACAAGTGCAATTAACATTTCTAAAAACCCTGTGTTGCACTCTAGAACAAAACATATTGAACTTAGATATCATTTTCTTAGAGAGCTAGTTGAATCAAATACTCTTCAACTTTCATATATTTCAACTGAGGATCAATTAGCTGACATTCTAACAAAACCTTTGGATCAAAAACGTTTTATTCATTTACGAAAAGCAATTGGAATGCTTTCCTTGAAATAAACTTCTTTTTGAAACCTTTGCTTAGGATAGGTTTTGTATTTGTTTTTGTTTTGTTCATTATCTATGTTTGTACATAGGACATTAATTGAGCATAGATCATAATTGACTTTAATTGCATCTTTTCGCACATTTAGAATTTTATTATGCTTTTGCCATCATAATATTTCACTGTTGCAATGATCATTTATGTTAATTAAATCATCTTCTAAGTGATCAAAGTCAATTTCTCTCTCTCTATGATCTCTTGGTATAGTCATTATCTTATTTGACTGCTTAGTCGAGTATGAAATCGAGATCAATATTTGGTTGAATACTTTATATCTTAAATAATTGATAGCCAATTGAGGGGGAGTCATAGAAAAAGTAAAATGCTCAAAAGATGTGGAAAGAGTTACATCCCAATGAGGAGTGTGAAAACTACCACCACATGGAGGAAAGAGCTACCACCTCGGTCGTCCGAGTATTGTGTGCAGCTACCACATGTATACCAAGCATGGTTGTTCAAATTTTTGATTAAGTAAAATGCATGTTGAAATACTTGACTCCGTCAAATTTCAAGGTTGGTATAAGGTGGGTTTTTAAAGAAAGATGCTCAAAGAGCCACTCTCTTCGAACAGATTGTCTAGATACATTATCTATTATATTTGGGATTTCAAACATCTATTGATCTTTGTATTTCATTTTCTTTACTGAATTGATGATTTGATAAAGGCATTACTCATAAGATCAAGTTAGATGTAATTGAAGGTGTTCAACTTTAAGGGATTTAATTTTTGTAAATTTTCGTTTCATTTTGGATATTATTGATAGATTTGGCATAATCTAATTCTTGTTGTATGAAACGATGATTTTTGTTTAAAGTTGATACACATTTGTGCTTACAATCTTTTTCTGGTTTTTCTTGAATTTCTCTGAAATTTTCTAAAGAAAAAGTTGGAGCCGATCCGGATCGGGCTAGATGATCCGGATCCCGAACGTAGGAATTCTTCTGCGGGCTGACGATCCGGATTGTATCTGCCGATCCGGATCCCGAACGCAGTTTCTCACTGCGGGTAGCCGATCCGGATCGCAGTTATGAACTGATCCGGATCGCGGCTAGGTTTTATAAAGAACAAAAGGGTTTTTGATTTCTTTTACTTCAATCTTTTGTTCCAAAGTTTCCAGAGCCTCTCTCTCTAGATTTCATCCTTCCTGGAAGCTTTCAAACTCAAGTTCTTCAACTCCAAGTAAGTTTTATTGATCAAAATCTCGGTTTTTCACCGTTTTTCTCTCTTCTTCCTCAAACGTCATGAATTTCTTGGATCAACTTTGTTTGTGGATGGTTTTTGATCAAATTTCTTTTGAAATAAGAACTCTGGGTAGATTAGTTTTGATTATGTGCTAGGTATTCTCCTGATTAACGGATTTTTAGGCTTCGATTTCTAAAATTTCGATTTTAGGGCATATAATAGGGATTTTCGAAAATCATGCAATTGATCTATTTTTAAAAGTCCTTTTGCAAAACTAATTTGATTCTTAGTCTCTCTACATGATTATGATTGTTTGGGTACAATTTTTCAATCTTTGAAAATTAACAATTTTCTCATGTGTTCTTGAGTTGTTGCTCACAGTATTTTAATCTTCTTAAAGCACTTGGATAAATGGGATTCTCATGGATCATTCTCTTATTGGTCACTATGGTGCACACTCGAGCCACAAATAAGTTAAAAAGAGCTAAGAAAACACAACAAAGGGTGAGTTTCTTGTGATCAGTGACACAGAAGTAGATTGTCACGAGGTAGATGGACTGCATTGACAGATGATGATGACTCATTGCCTGAACAAAAGGCGTCCGATGCATCGAAAGAAAAAGCACCCATGGACCAAAGGTAAAGCACCTATGACTGCACCAACCATCTCAGTGAAAGGAAACGACTCGCTCGACGGTTTGGACGAGCACGAGGGTTTCATGGCTAACGAACCGATTATTCCGGATTCTCCACCTCGGGAGGAACAAGTGTTCGTTAATTCGGATCGCCTAAGGGCATTTGAGAATCGTGAATGCATTGGTGAGAGACATGTCAATATAGAGGCTCTACGAGATCACTCTCCTGAGTTTGGCGTTCTAATTGAACAAGCAAACCTTATTCAAGTTTGTCGATTTCCAGAAGTGCTTGGATACTGTCTGCATCTTGTAAGGGCCTTCTATACAATGCACGGCACCTTCGTGAAATTGAAAACGGTCCAATGGAATTTTACACGAACATCCAAGGCACAAGATTCAAAATTACTCACAATTGATTGGCGAGGTTTTGGGAATGCCTGCCAGCAAGACAGGAGTGAATTACTTGAAGGGAAAGGTTTGACGAACTCTGTGTGGCAAATGGTTATAAAGGGAATTTGTTTGGAAGGAACGCAATCAACGGAGAAATCGATCAGATCCAAGGAACTTCGTCTTGAGTACCGATTTCTAAACTTCATCACTTGTTACAATATCCTTCCAAATTTGCAGACGAAAGTTTTGAGATGGGATCGAATGCTATTTCTGTATCTCTTAGGACATCCGTCTGAGGCAATGGGATTGAATATCAACATTCCATACATTATTTGGAATAGAATGACAAGATATGTTGAGCACCCTCATCCCACAGAGAGGATTCCATTTCCACTGATTATAATGAGGATTTTGAAGAAATTTTAGGTTGACATTACCTCACGACTTATCATCAATGTTTGGGCATGATCGATGAGTCCACCGTCGTGAAGTCACTTCACAAATTGCCCCATGTCACTCCAGTCCCAACGAGCGGAACGAAACCTAGTAGCGGCACTTCCGCGTCACCATCACAACCAGCACCCACACCAGCGGATGAAGCATCAGTCTCATCCATCTACAAAGAACAACAACGATTATCGGTTGAGCAGGAAACAGATCTCGAAGGCACAGACGAGAATCTCCAATGAGCTCGAGCTCATCACGGCAGCTCACATTACCTTAACTAAGAAGATCAATTCTATGAACAAGCTGGTGAAAAAGATGTTCTCAAAGATGGGCTGCACGAGCTCTGATGACTCCGAATCTGACTGATTCCTTCTTTTTATTCTTTTGCAGATTTTAATCTTTTTGTGCAGGTTTTTCAGTTTTAGGACTTACTTTTAGTTCTAGTTCTTAAACTTTCGGAACATTTTCGTTGATATTTTTTTTAACTCTCCTTCAATTTTTTTTGTAACTTTGGCTTTGTTTGTGACAAAAAGGGGGAGCGAGTTTAGAGAACTTGAACAATGATATTGTGAAAATTGTGATCTTGTATACATCAATGATGAACAATGATGATGTGAATGAACATCAAGGTAAGTGAACATCAAGGGAACTTGAACAATGATTGTGAAAATCTTGCTGATGAAGATTTTGTTATACATCAAGGTAAGTATCACTTCAACTTCAACTTTGGTTTTCATCTTGTGATTGTTTGCATGTCTCGACTAACTATTCGACTAACTATTTGGGCATGTAATATGACTAACAAGTTGATGTTGGACTAACCTTTTGTGACATTTGGTTTTTAATTGCATAGAAGATATGTTGTTTTTGACTATGATTCTCTACATATCTGAATTCTCAAATGTCATGATGATCAGATAAACTCTATCTCTGTACTAGGTTTTGTATGCTAAATATTCTTGAGGTATCTAACGATCTCTTTTGTCAAGAATGATTTCTTTGTGCAGAGAGTACAGATGTCTAAGTCTAGAGTCTGTTTTAGGAGTTTATCCCATGTTTTTAAATTTTTGGATCTCCATTGTAAATTTTTGTTGTAAGGTGATAGCAACAAACATATCTTTTTGAATTTTCTTTAGTGGATCTGTGTTTTTGTCACGAAACCGCCAAAGGGGGAGATTGTTACGGAATTTGAGTTGGCGTAGTTTCGTGAAAGTCTCAAGTCGTGAAGATTGAAGGTGAAGAAAGTTGGATCGTTTAACTCAATCTCAAGAAAGAAGAATTCAAAAGGATCAGGTATGTTTAACCTAAGATTTTTGTGTGATCCGAATACTTCTTGTAGTGTAGAAACACTTGGAAGAATCTTTCATTGCATAAAAATCAAAAACTGGACTGGGACATGTTCAGGATCCGGATCAGGTTGTTCGATCCGGATCCCGAAGGTGGTTCGTTTCATACACCAGTTCAATCCGGATCGTAGCCTCTCTTGATCCGGATCCCGAACACTGAGTTTACCATCTTCCTTGACGATCCGGATCAGGCTTCGCAATCCGGATCCCGAACGTTGATGTTTGGTGAACTGTATGAACGATCCGGATCAAGCACTTCGATCCGGATCCCGAACCTTCGTTTTTCTGGAATTGCCTGACTCGTTACGACGATCCGGATCACAGCTATTCCGATCCGGATCGCCGTCCGTAAAATCTCCAGAAATGTTAGGTTTTTGATTCTTATCTCCTTCCTAGGGTTTCTAACCTATAAATAGACCCTATGACTCTTCTTCTAGGGTTAATCCAAAAAGAGGCCGAAAATAACAATAGCCGTCATTTTCATATTTACGCCTCGAGATCCACATATAGAGAAGAAAGGAAATCATTAGAGAATACTCTATGTTTCTTATCTATATTGATTAGTTGATTCTAGGTTTTCATACTCACATCTTGAGTTGAATCAAACTAATGAATACTTAGATGGTATTTCCGATCTATCTTTGATCTAAGTATTCGGCGGATCATCACCACCCAAAAACAACGATTTACCCCAAAATCGGCGCGTGGATTCGCGTGTCCTTGTGGATTCAAGGTTCAAACCGCTCTCGTGGATTCGGAGCGAGGCACGTTCGTGGATTCGAAGGGTGCTATTGGGTGAAGACCGTGGATTCGGTCGGACGTCGTGGATTCGACGTTGGACGCCGTGGATTTGGCGTTGGGCGCAGATCGTGGATTCGAGAAGCGTCGCGGAGCGAGCGGAGAAGATCCTCTAGGAGCGTATGGAAAAGGTTGAGTCGTAATTGTGTACGGTAAATCACCTTGTACGTGTTTTAATTCTAGTGGATTTCTGCCGTGTTATCGGTCCCGTGGTTTTTTACTCCGGTGATGGAGTTTTCCACATAAAAAATCTTGCGTATTATTTTTTATTTCCGCATTGGGTTTTTATCGCAACGATTTTTGAGTGTTTATACGTTTACACTATTCACCCCCTCTAGGTGTTTTTTCCCTATTTAGATCCGTATTACATATAACCCAACAGGCGAGGATAACACTATGTCCAGGGATAGAAAAACAGTGTGGGTGTCTAAACATAAATAACCCTAGCCCAAGTGAGGGTTTCTACTGGTCTGGTTACACATGCAAATATGACGGGGGTGCTAGGTCAAGTTCCAAGATAGCTGTATTAACAGATGATAAAAGGAATAACAATCCTACAATCTAGCATGCTACACAAGAAGATAAACTATCATGCATAGTCCTACATCAGTAGAATTACTGTACAGTCCATAAACTTGGAGATAAGGCACCCACCTCAATAAGCCAACAATTGCTCGTAGACACTTGCAATTGGCCTCCCACGCGATTCTACACGCAAAACGATGTCCGCTGCCAGAGTCCGCACGCAAATCGGAGCACGGTGCCGGAATCCGCACACCAAAAGGAGTCCGCACGCAAAACGGTGCACGGTGCCAGAATCCGCACGCAAACGGAGTCCGCATGCAAAAACGGTGCACGGTGCCAGGATCGGCATGCAAAATGGAGTCCGCAACGCAAAACGGTGCACGGTGCCGGAGTCCGCACGCAAAACGGTGCACGTGCCAGGATCCGCACGCAAAACGAAGTCGGCACGCAAAATAGTGCACGGTGCCGGAGTCCGCACGCAAAACGGTGCACGATGCCAGAATCCGTACCCAAAACGGAGTCCGCACGCAAAACGATGCACGGTGCCGGAGTCCGCACGCAAAACGGTGCACGGTGCCAGAATCCGCACGCAAAACGGAGTCCGCACGCAAAACGGTGCACGATGCCGGAGTCCGCACGCAAAACGGTGCACGGTGCCAACACAGAAAAGGGCAAGAGGGTCAAATACAGTCTAAAAGAACGCTCCAAAAACTGTACAAAAATACAGAAAAAACTAACACACTGGACCTACCCGTTTGCGCCGCCGTCGCCGAAACGCTCCGCCGGGCGACCGCGCATGCAAAACGAGGTCCACGACGCGCCGCCGCACCTCACACAACCTCCTCCCTCACTCCCTCTCGCTCTCGGGTGCAGAAGAAAGAAAGAAAGGGAGAAAATGGCGGTGCGGGAGAGAAAGAAGAAGAAGAAAAGAAGAGGAGGAAGGGGATGGTCCACCGGTGCACCGGTCCACGGTGCACCGGCCAACCAGGGAGCCCGAAACCCCCGGTCCACGCAGCTCGGCGCGGGCACCGGGTCCACGCACGGACCCAGTGCGCCACGTGGCGCGCTCCACTCGCGCCACGCGGGCGCGCAGGTTCGCGCCACACGGGCGCGTGAACCGTGCCCGCGCAGGCGCGGGACAACGGAGCGCCACACGGGCGCGTGCACCCGCGCGCCCGAGCGGGCGCCAGTGGGGGCCCGCCACGTGGCGGCCCCGCGCGCCTCCCGCGCAGGCGGGCGCGCTTCCCCAACGTGCGCTGTGCGCCTGCCGCGCGCCTCGAGCCGCGCGCCGCACCGCCTTGATTTCCGTGCCGTCGCCTCGCCTCGGGATTCGTGCCGCGTCGCCTCGAAAAACGCGCTCCTCCATCCGGGCTCCAAAACAAACAAGTAAATAGTCCATTCTTAGCGATTTCGCGCGCTGAATCCAAAAAACGATGTCCATTTCTCCAAATTCTCATCCGAAAATTGCGGAGTGCCCCCGGATAACCCACTCGATCCGATTTTCGCGCCGGGTCCATTTTTAAAGTCTGATTTGCCAAATTCCAACTCTAAAAATTCCCGAAGGCGACCGGAGAGGTAAACTCTTATTCAAACTTCGCCCGGAGTCCAATTTGACATCTGAATCGCGCGAAACCACTTCCAAACACCCGACGGGTCCTCCAATTACCCACGGGATCTCCTTTAAGCCCAAAGTCCAACACTTGTGTCCAGATTGCGCGCAAACACCAACGACAGACCACGCAGGCCTCCAGTGATGCAAACTAAATCCCAAATTGCACCACCAATCCATTTCTTGGGCCCGACACGCGCACAAACACCCCCAACGGCCACTAAAAGCTGCCCAACAACCAGCAACTCCTACGCGGGGGATTCCGGGACCTCACATCCTCCCCCACTAAAAGAAAGTTTCGTCTCGAAACTAGATCAAGCCCCATCAGGAGTCAAGAATACCACGGCTAGGTATCTAACAATACGCCTCCAGCTCCCTAAACCCCACTCGCTCCTCGTGATTACTCCGCAACAACATCAACAAGTACGGTATGACCCGATGTGCAATTCTCTCATCTCTCGAGCCAGAAAGTGCTACGGGCGTCCCTCGTACTCCAACAATCACAGATCTCAAGGGGCAAGTCAATCACGGCGAGGAAACATCACATCACTACTGAGCTGAGACGTGAAAAACTAAAGGGCTCCACTAAAAGGCTGGGGGGAAACTGAAATAACCACAAGTGTAACACGCACCAAACCACAACATGGTGCCAACCTCAACAAGACGACCCGAGCATACCCGCATATTAATCCAATAAGGAAGGGAATCCAATACGCTGGGGTCTTCACTCGGTTACCTCCCGATCCGAAACCACTCGAGTGGACAACACAACTGCAGGCTACCCTCAAAAGGGATCCTCAAAAGGCACAATCTTGTGCCACAGTTGGTCGCTCAACATGCTATCATAACCCCAACGGACCCACGGGTCGAAGTCGATCCCTCAACTAATAAAGAACACCCTGACGGGGACCAAACCGTCGGTGAACGGGACTGAAAACTGGCTCACAAGGCGATCATAAAGCTGATGCCCAAACTCGCGGTCAAAGTCCGAAACATCCACAAAACTCTCACCGTTGTGTACCTACAACGTGGCATCACTGCCGTGCACCAACGGCGTGGCATCACTGCCGTGCACCAACGGCGTGGCATCACCACCGTGCACCAACGGTGTGGCATCACCACCGTGTATCAACGGTGTGGCATCATCACCGTGTATCAACGGTGTGGCATCACCACCGTGTATCAACGGCGTGGCATCACCACCGTGTATCAACGGCGTGGCATCACCACCGTGTATCAACGGCGTGGCATCACCACCGTGTATCAACGGTGTGGCATCACCATCGTGTATCAACGGTGTGGCATCACCACCGTGTATCAACGGCGTGGCATCACCACCGTGCATCAACGGCGTGGCATCACCACCGTGCATCAACGGCGTGGTATCACTCAAGCATCAAGGCCTCAGATCCTCACAGTACTATACCCAACACTACCTCGAAATCCCGGAGCTGAGGAAGAGCCAAAAGATCAACAGGCAAAAACCAGGGCCCCAACTGCACTGGGCAGGACCAATAACACCCATCTAGGTGCAACACGTGATCAGGTATCTGAACCTCACGAGCACAAGCTAAGGGTCCTATCTCTAGCCCATACAACAAAGCAAATGCCCTACAGAAGAAATGAATGCGATGCTCCGGTAACAAATAACGCTCAAGTGCGTGAAGGGGAGATAAGATTAGTATCTGCCACCACGTGGCTAGCTGCCCCCGAATCCTCATCCTGTGCGACATAGATGCTCTCGCTCGGGGGTGGTCTCCGTCGGACTGCCGCGAAGAAGTGGCCCTAACTATCTGGCCATAACCTGTCGAAACTCCGCCTGTCTGGAAGAGCGGAGGAGGAGGAGCCGAAGCTGCCAACGCGATTGATGACCCCGCTTTAGGACAAGACCATGATCTGTGCCCTGCCTGTGGTCACACTACGGCGCAGAATGCAGCCCACCACAAAAGACACAGTCATTCCGCTGCTGCTGATACACCGGCTGTGGAGAACCTCCTGGTCTCTGTCTCCTCTGAGACTCACGACCCTCAGACTGGGATCGTGGCGGCCACGGGGGTCTCGATCTATTCGACTGTCCAAACACAGGCGGCACTGGATGCCTCTCCCCGGAGCTGGTCCCTGGCGCTCCGTCTCTCTCTGACATGATCGCTGATCCTCGGTCAACCCGCTAAGCATGCTCAATCGCTGCATCTAACGTTGGCACCCGCCGAGAATACACCAAGTGATAGATATCCCGATGCAGTCCTTTCTCAACTAGCTCAACCTCCTGGGCCTCATCCAGGCGACATGAGGTACACTACTCAACAATCGCAAAACTCGCGAACATACTCCAGAAGAGGTCGACTCCCCTGCTGTTGGTTTATTTTATAGGATCCACAAGGATCTAAATAGGTACTATCAAACAACTAGAGGGGGGGTGAATAGGTGTAATACTTATAAAACCAAATCTCAGTGCAAAATAAAAACCAATGCGGAAAATAAAAATAGCACACCGAGATATACGTGGAAACTCCAATCCAGGAGAAAAACCACGGGACCAACACGCAATAACAATCCACTAAGAATAGAAGAATAACAAGGTGATTACCGACTCCACGGACTCAACCCCTCATTCAGCTTCTTTGGACCTTGCGCTGACCGGTTGGATGTCCACACAATAACAATCCACTAAGAAAAGAAGAATAACAAGGTGATTACCGTCTCCACGGATTTAACCCCTCCTTCAACTTCTTCGGACCTCGCGCTCCACCGTTTGCACGTCCACTGCACACGTTCGAATCCACGAACGCCACTCGAATCCACGAGCACACGTTTCGAATCCACGAAACGCCTTTAGCACACCGAATCCACGATGCCACGTCGAATCCACGACGCAAACTCAGTCGATAAGAATATTGACTTCGATGGTGATCCTTTGCTTAGATTCTCATTGAGGAACCGTAGAAGAAATCTCTAAGCAAAGATTAGATCAATTCGACAAAAGATATGTTCTTGAAAGAACCGTCGAATTGACCTAAAAGAGGCTATAAAGAAGAACGATAAAAACCTAGCCTCTAGGGTTGCTCTCAAGTGTTTAATTAATTAATCGGTAGAGAACCCCCACGTTGAGAAACCCTAAGTATCTATTTATAACCCTTGGAAAAAGATAAAAGTCGGTTTAGTAATTTTATCCCTATAGGGCATTGTGTACCGGTACCAAATATCGCGTTCCGGTACGCAATGGTGCAAAACACAGATTTTTCTATTGTGTTCGGGTACGCGAGTCCGTGTTCCGGTACGCAATGCAATTTATAGAAAATTCTGTGTCGGGTTAGAGGAACTTCAAGTGTGGTTCCGGTACGCAATGTAAAAACTAATTTTTCCAAGATAAACTTTATCCAAAACAAACCAAGTACCGGAATCCAAACTTAAAATAAGTTGTTAGTTAAAACCAAGTTCCTAAACCCAAGTCTAAACCAAGTTTCAATAACTTCCTGATTCCAATGATTATAAATGAACTTAAATCACCATGGTTTAATTAACCATACCTGAGTGTTATCTTGAGCTTATGTTGAATCTTCAAAGAGTCTTCGAAAGCTGATTTGACAATTTGATCCCTTTAAGACTCCGACTCAACACACTGACTTGACTCACGAAATGTGCCAATACCAAAAAGCCGTAACAATCTCCCTCTTTGGCAATTTCGTGACAAAACCCAAAAATACATAAAAACGCTCAAGTCACTCATCTTAAACCAAAAATTCGAAATTCAATGTCATCACCAAAACATTGATTTTCTTTGCGTGAAAGATCCAATAAATGCAAAATACATTTGAACCAAACAGTCCTAGAACATACTCTATGACTTAGGACTTGGAGTCTTAAAGTGATGTAATTCCTGCAAAACAAAACTCCAAACACAATCAAACGTTAGTCGTTAGAAGTTAAAATCCTACATTTGATTCGTCTTCCATTTGGTTCTTTTGTCTTTCCAGCCTTTTGTTTTGTGGCTCTTTCAATCTTTTCTTTATCTCCCCCTATCTTGAGTATCCGTGTTCTCCATGTTCTCCCCCTGTCTTGAGCATCTATGTTCTCCCCCTTTGTGATGCAATCATTATTTTCTGTCTCCCCCTTTTTATGATATGTCCATCATTTCCGTTTTTCTCCCCCTTTTTGTCACAAATTGTCAAACAGTTAATATAAACAAAAAGTAAAAATACTAGGAGGATAAGTTCTTAGTTACAAGACGATTAGAGTTTTTGTTCATCACAACGTGAAAGGAAACTGAAAACCAAAAACAAGAAGGAAAAGAAATCACTCATCCTCATTTGAATCATCATCATCATCATCATGTGATGTTGGTCCATGCGATGTACTCGGTGCTATTGCTCCAGTGATCACATCATCATGTTTGCACCCAAGGATATCGAAGATTTTCTTTAAACCATCCTCAAGTTTCTTGAAGCCTTGTTCCATCCTTTGCTCCATCTTTTGCTTTAATGAACGAACATCCCGATGCAAGGTTTGAAGAGTTATGACCTCATCTGGTTCAGGAGATTCTTGACGAGGTGGTGCACTCACTGTCGCTTCACTTGCATAGGCCTTTGTATGCCCAAATGTCTTCAATGTGCTGATCGACTTGGCTAAAGTGATTCCATCAATTGCCCCCAAGCCATAATCATATTTGGCACAAGAAATGTCCACTCCGTGATCTTCCAAAATACGAGTAATCAAGATTGGATACGGTAGAAGGTCACGTTGCCTTGATCCTTCAATGACATGTACCATCTGTTGCCAAATGAGAAATGGAATGTTGGTGTTAATTCCATTTGCACTTTCCGGGTGACCGAGGAAAAAGAGAAGTAACAATCGATCCCATCGAATCCTTTTGGTCCCCAGTGTAGGCAATAGGTTGTAGCATACAATTAAGGACAAAATATGATACTCTGGTTTTAGGTCCTTTGATTCAACATATGATCTGTTCGTGTGCGTCCCTGTCTTGCAAATAGAGTCCACAACCATATCCCAATGGGTATCATGTAGGAAATTACCATCAGTGTAATAAAGACCAGTAGTGTCAACAGCTAATCCAAGGTTTGCACCAATTACTGTTGGAGTAATGTCAAACTTGACGCCTCTAACTGTTGTTTCAAAGACGAAGGCTCCGGTGTCATGGTCTTTTTGAAGTATGTTACCTTGCATGTAGAATTCCCTGATGATCTCCACACAAAAACCCATCTTAGGTTGAACTCTGCCAAGTGGCCGAATATGACCTCGTTCCAAAAGCCTTGCAAAGTCTGGCACCTCACGACATAGCTCGTTAAAGTTCACGTGTCGCTCTCCAATGCATGTGCGGTTTGCAAATCTGGCACGGCGTTTTGCACTCACATGCGGTTCACTTTCATCAACATTTGATCTCCGTTGAGAGCGCTCGCGTATTACCGGTCCACCGGTACTTCTACGCGGAGGAGAATCCGCACCCTTCTTTTTCCTTGAAGCCAAAGGTGCTTTCCCCTTTCCTTGAACTGATTCCTCTTCATATTCTGAGGAATGTTCAGATTCTGAGCTAGTTGAATCCTCATTGCGTGATCGTTTGGTAGCCTTTTTCTTTCCAGAACTGCGACCACGTCCACTTCCAGTGGCCATCAAAACCACTAGTGCAAGAAGCCATGAAAATGCCATTTCCTACAAAGAACACAATGCACTATGATTTGATCGTATAGGAAGGCGTAAACATGTCTAAGAAACATTCTAAACATGTCACAATTGATGATTCATCATTTAAAAATCATTTACATTAAAAGCCCTAATTCTCAATTTCTTTTATGCTAAGAACATATGAAAATGTTAGATTCAATCAAATAAGCATGGAAGCATGAATCTAATTAGATAGAAAGCAACCATATATGTTCTAAACATGAATTAAGAGTGATTTAAGCAAGAGATTTCATTTGGAGTAAGGATCAACTCAAAAATCCCAAAATAAAACATCAAAACCTAAAAACTAGGGTTTTGAAACAAAAGTAAGCAAGATTAATGAAGAAACTTACAAATCAAAGCAACAAATCACTTGATCTTGATGAAAAAACCCCTTAGAGATGTTTTAGAGAGAGAGAGGGAGGGCTTTGAAGTGGGAGAGATGAAATAAAAACATTGTAGTCTCGGAATATAAGGAATCCCAGATCGCGTACCGGTACCAGAAGTCGCGTACCGGTACGCAGTGTAAAAGCCGAAAAACCATCGTTCGGGATCCGGATTGACAGGCAGGGGGATCCGGATCCGCAATGTAGTTCCGGTACTAAAAATGTAGTACCGATACGCAAGTGAAAAACCAGAAAACTTCATATTCGGGATCCGGATTGGATTTTCTAATCCGGATTGGATTTTCAGGTACTAAAAAGCAGGTACCGGAACAACAGAGCCAAAAAGCAAAAATTTCTTGAAACAAATCCAAATTTTGAAATCTTTTCAAATACCGATTTGTATACAATCAAGAAATCCATTTAAGTGCTTTGAAAAATAATGAATTCACATAGATGTCATTCAATCCAATTAATTATAAAAATTAAAAGGTTTACTCCTAAATCATGAAAAATAAAGGTAAAACATTATAAACCGTTTTTCATGTTATATTCATCAAACACAAGTCATCAAAAATAATCTTGAGATCCAAAGTCTATCAAGATGTAACGGATTTACAAAGATGACTTACGGAGATTTCCAAACGACATCAATCTTGAATTCTACCCTTTCAAATTGAGATAAGCACTAAAATACCTAAGGGTGGCTCTTTGAGCATCTTTCAACTATCCCACCTTATACCAACCAGGAGATTGTTCAAAATAAGAACTTTGAATATAAATCTCCGAATGCTTCAACTAAAAAATTCTCATAAAATATTATCCAAGCATCCATAACATGTGGTAGCTTCACACACAAACCGGACGACCGGGGTGGCAGCTCTTTCCAACATGTGGTGGTAGTTTTCACACTCCTTTCGGATGTAACTCTTTCCACATCTTTTATAAATCATTTATTTACCCTTGTAAGAATGCAATCTCTTACGTGAAAGAATTAAATCCGAAATTTTAGTCTATCAGTTGTCTCACGTTTGACACAATGAATTCACACAACCGAGATAGATTAAGCATCTAAAGATCACACATGATTTCTAAAATTTGATGCTTATAATATCAAAAACTCCTATAATGAAGTATCTTCAAGAATATGATTATGGAGTAAAGTTGATAATCCATATAAAATTAATTTGGAGTGAATAAACGTGAAGCCCCTTTTTATTCAATGCACTTGTTCATTAAAAACCTTTTGTTCAAAAAACAAAACATAAAAACAAAGAGCATTGAAAACATGTAATGCAGAGATTAAGAAAAATATGAAGGGAAAACCAATCAAAGCATTACATACAGTCATAAGCTATTTAGAACTTAAGACAAGGAAAGATATCACCTTTCCGAATCCAAAATCGTCGGATTTTGGGTTGTCTTGATTCGTTGTGGCCGGGAGTTGATAGCTTTGACTGTCGATCCACCTTAGGTCTTTGCCTCGCAGTGATCCACTTGAATGATTGATGTTGCGGCTCGGACCTTTGGTGGGATGAGTGAACTCCTTTGACTTGATGTATCTTTTGAGTCCCTTGAGTCCGCTCCTTAGATGAAGTTGCCGAAAAATTTTTCTTTCTCTTTTTCGGGCAAACCTTCACCAAATGTCCTTCAAGTCCACAAAGGTGACACGTCCTTCCTTTCGATTTGATAGTGGAACTTGAAGCCTTCACAGTTTGGTTCCTTTTAAATCCCAAACCAACCTTGCTTGTTTGACCTAATCCGCACATACAATCTAGTTTCTTGGAAACGGTTGAAAGCCTTTGTATGTCGGATTTGAGTTCATGAACTTGCTTGGTCAATGCTTGGTTGGTGACATAAATTTCCTCAAACTGTTTTTCTAGAAAACCAATCTTGTCCATATGTGATTTAGCGTTTGTCTCCGATTGGTTTAACTTTTCTTGGAGGATTTTATTATTATCCAATAAACGTCCTTGTTCCTCCTCAAGATCATGGAGTTTGATCTCTAAAGCTTGATTCTCGTCTTGAATCTCAAGTCGTTGCTTCCTCAACTTCTTAATATGTTTGGCCATCTTCTTTGATTCCGTAAGAAGTTGTTCATATGCCTCAACGAGTTCTTCTTCGTCCGACTCCCCCTCACTTGATGACTCTCCGCCGGATGTTGATGTTTCATGCAAAATCAAAGGAGTAGAGTCAGTGACTAAAGATGATAAACACAAATTAGAAGAGGGGATTTTAGAGGCATGAAAAGCAACGGCGTTTTCCTCTTTACTTGAGGTCGATTCATTAGAAGTAGAATCGTCCCAAGTTTTCGCTTGCAAAGCCTTCTTTTTATATAATTTCGGAGAAGGACAATCCGTTGAAATATGGCCGTAGCCTTTGCATCTATAACATCGGATTTCCCCTTCGAATTCATCTTGAAGTCTAGTGTAATAATCTATAAACAATTCATGCTCTTCCATATGAATAGAGTCAAATTGACTTGTAAGCATCTGGAGCTTTTGAATTTTTACAAGATTAGTACCCTCATGTGTAATTTTGAGAATATCCCAAATTTCCTTCGCGGTTTCACACGCAGAAATTCGTGTAAATTCAGTCGAGGAAAGAGAATTAAATAGAGCGTTCATACCTTTCCCATTGTAAGAAGATCTTTCAAATTCCTCTTTGGACCATCTAGAGCGAGGTTTTGGGGTAGTAGAATTTCCTACTTCCTCAACAGGATGCACCCAACCCTCTTCCACGGTTTGCCAAACTCGCTCATCAATTGAGATGAGAAAAGCTCTCATCCGTACTTTCCAATACGCATAATTAGTCCCATCAAAAAGAGGAGGTCTATAAATATTACCACTTTCACCCAACATGATAGATAAACCTAAAACCCTCTCTGATACCAATTGTTGGTTTATTTTATAGGATCCACAAGGATCTAAATAGGTACTATCAAACAACTCGAGGGGGGGTGAATAGGTGTAATACTTATAAAACCAAATCTCAGTGCAAAATAAAAACCAATGCGGAAAATAAAAACAGCACACCGAGATATACGTGGAAACTCCAATCTAGGAGAAAAACCACGGGACCAACACGCAATAACAATCCACTAAGAATAGAAGAATAAAAAGGTGATTACCGACTCCACGGACTCAACCCCTCCTTCAGCTTTTTCGGACCTTGCGCTGACCGGTTGGATGTCCACGCAATAACAATCCACTAAGAAAAGAAGAATAACAAGGTGATTACCGTCTCCACGGATTTAACCCCTCCTTCAACTTCTTCGGACCTCGCGCTCCACCGTTTGCACGTCCACTGCACACGTTCGAATCCACGAACGCCACTCGAATCCACTAGCACACGTTTCGAATCCACGAAACGCCTTTAGCACACCGAATCCACGATGCCACGTCGAATCCACGACGCAAACTCAGTCGATAAGAATATTGACTTCGATGGTGATCCTTTGCTTAGATTCTCATTGAGGAACCGTAGAAGAAATCTCTAAGCAAAGATTAGATCAATTCGACAAAAGATATGTTCTTGAAAGAACCGTCGAATTGACCTAAAAGAGGCTATAAAGAAGAACGATAAAAACCTAGCCTCTAGGGTTGCTCTCAAGTGTTTAATTAATTAATTGGTAGAGAACCCCCACGTTGAGAAACCCTAAGTATCTATTTATAACCCTTGGAAAAAGATAAAAGTCGGTTTAGTAATTTTATCCCGATAGGGCATTGTGTACCGGTACCAAATATCGCGTTCCGGTACGCAATGGTGCAAAACACAGATTTTTCTATTGTGTTCCGGTGCGCGAGTCCGTGTTCCGGTACGCAATGCAATTTACAAAAAATTCTGTGTCGGGTTAGAGGAACTTCAAGTGTGGTTCCGGTACGCAATGTAAAAACTAATTTTTCCAAGATAAACTTTATCCAAAACAAACCAAGTACCGGAATCCAAACTTAAAATAAGTTGTTAGTTAAAACCAAGTTCCTAAACCCAAGTCTAAACCAAGTTTCAATAACTTCCTGATTCCAATGATTATAAATGAACTTAAATCACCATGGTTTAATTAACCATACCTGAGTGTTATCTTGAGCTTATGTTGAATCTTCAAAGAGTCTTCGAAAGCTGATTTGATAATTTGATCCCTTTAAGACTCCGACTCAACACACTGACTTGACTCACGAAATGTGCCAATACCAAAAAGCCGTAACACCAGCTGCAGGAGTCTAAGATCCCCTTCCAGTTTCTGCTTACACTGTCGGGAAAGAAGGCCCTGAGCCGCAAAGCACAAAACTGGTCCCAAGTCAACAACTGCGCTCCAGGTAGTCCAACAGGATGAACTCGACGCCACAAAATCTCAGCGTCCTGTCAGACCATCTCAATCTCACTGAAGCAACCACCTGGTAACTCGACCAGGGCATGTACCCTCTTGGTAACTCAGGCAGGGCATGTGCCCACCTGGTAACTCAGCCAGGGGCAATGTATCCATCTGGTAGCTCGGCCAGTGGAAAGTATCCTCCTGGTAACTCAGCCAGGGCATGTGTCCTCCTGGTAACTCAGCCAGGGCATGTGCCCACCTGGTAACTCCGCCAGGGGCAATGTATCCATCTGGTAGCTCGGCCAGTGGAAAGTGTCCTCCTGGTAACTCAGCCGGGGCATGTGCCCACCTGGTAACTCAGCCAGTGGCAATGTATCCATCTGGTAGCTCGGCCAGTGGAAAATGCCCTCCTGGTAACTCAGCCAGGGAAAAATGCCCTCCTGGTAAATCAGCCAGGGAAAACGTCCTCCTGGTAACTCAGCCAGGGGAAATGCCCTCCTGGTAACTCAGCCAGGGGAAATGCCCTCCTGGTAACTCAGCCAGGGAAAAATGCCCACACAGCTGGGACCGCCGTCACTCCAAACGGCTCCCACAACAACACCCCACTCATAGGCGAGAAGAACCGACTGACGCGGCCAAAAATCCGAAAATCCCGATAGACCGGTGCCTAGAACCCCAATCAAACCAGAACAGATTCTAGGCTCAGCCTATCGAAGTTTTCGATCCTTTACCGTTCTGGGATTGGGCCCTTCTCGGTTAAAGTGGGAAACTATCTCAACACACAACTCCTGGGTCTCGCTCTGCTCTGATAGCTCTGCATCCCGCTGCTCGGGTATTCATCAGATGCGGGGTGTGTCCTCTTCACAACACGACGTCTCAGGAGTATCGTAGTCCACTGCACAACAACAAACGTCAGGACACAACAACCATAAGACCCAATCCAGCGAGAGTCTAAGACATGTCATCCATTCCATAGCATTATGTTGTCGCAGCCAACATAATCGCTTGGGAAAGTAAACATGCCAAACACTCATCCCGTCTCTTGGGAGAGGTAAAAACTCAATCAAGACTCTCGCTATAAGTCACGACTCTCACGTAGTCATCCTAATGTCCAACCACAAGCCTAGGGTTTCTAAGTCCACCACGACCTACAACCTAGGCTCTGATACCACTCTAATCTGTCACGCCCCGGGGTCGAAACTGCGACCCGGGCTCGCCAACAGATCCGCCATCTGTACGGAAACTGCCGTACAGACGAAGCGTCTAACCTGCAGAAAGAATCAACTACAGTACACAGATATCAGAGCGGAAAGTAAGCTACTAAAAACTGAAAATAATACAATATCCATCTCCCAAATACGATCGTATACAAAGTCCTTTGATACAAAACTCAAAAGGGAGGTATCTCCAATAAAATACATCGGTGTACAAGCTCTCAATACAAATATCCTCACTACATCAGTCTCTCAAACTGTAAAATAAAGTACAACTCTATACCTCACGACAAAGGTCACTCAACAGAGGAAAAAGAGGTAAACTAATCTACTGAAGCTCTCCTCTGAAGGGGTACCGCTACACTCCAACGACGGGTAGGGAACTAGCTCGCGACTCCCTCGCCTCGGTCAGAAGGATCAGCAACTGGAGCAACAGGAACAGGAGAGGAAGTTCCTGGGGAAAAAGACACCACGACGGGTGTGAGAACTACTTCCCACAGTAGTTCTCAGTGGGTGCCGTCAACAAGCCCAACGGTCTGCCCACTAAGTCTACTAGAGGTAAAAGATAACAGTGCAATGAAATCTGAACAAGAAAAGCTGGAGCTACTCTACAGCTACCATACCTCTATCTAGATACTCAAAAAGTGGAACAGATGAAAGTAAAAGAGACCACTCGCACCCAAGGTGCTCAATGGACCCAATCGAATTGACTGCCTCATAGGGTCCAGTCAAGCCTGCGCCTGTCGACTAGGAACGCGCCTGCCCACTACCACACATCCCCATGAGGACGGGATTTACGTGGGGCGTCCTGCCCGACTAACTCACCCCTCGCGCAAAACTGCCTCAACAGGCCCATCGTATCCACAGCGGCATCTCAGGGACGCGACTCTAACTGAGGAAAACGACGCGGCATAGAGTATCACAAATTGGCATAAGCAGGCTATAGCCAAAAACCACGCTCACTCCCAGAACGGTAGGACTCAAGATCCCCAAATATCTCGCACAACAGTCGGAGCACTCTCTACGACTCAGCTGATCAGCTCACACCGAACACGAGACACTAGCCTCTCCAACAGCTTGCAGCACAAGGCACACTGGCTGGAGGTACTCCACAGCCAGGAACGACCCACAACTCAAGCTAACAATACTGGTCTGACAACACTCAACGACCTGGGATCACCGTTAACCCCAACGGTTCCCAACAACACTGGCCGGAAGATACTCGACGGCCCGGGACTACCGCCTACTCAACGGCACCCTCCCACGACAGCGCAACAGGGATACTAGACCTCCTGGGACTACCGTTTACCCAAACGGCTCCCGGCACAGATAAGCAACCCACTACAACTACCAGACTCCACTCTGCTCCCAAGCACGAGTGCAAACGCATCCCACACTAAAAGAAAATCCCGACCTCTCGGCCCACTACCCGGGCGAGGATAACACTATGTCCAGGGATAGAAAAACAGTGTGGGTGTCTAAACATAAATAACCCTAGCCTAAGTGAGGGTTTTCTACTGGTCTGGTTACACATGCAACATATGACGGGGGTGCTAGGTCAAGTTCCAAGATAGCTGTATTAACAGATGATAAAAGGAATAACAATCCTACAATCTAGCATGCTACACAAGAAGATAAACTATCATGCATAGTCCTACATCAGTAGAATTACTGTACAGTCCATAAAACTTGGAGATAAGGCCATCCACCTCAATAAGCCACCAATTGCTCGTAGACACTTGCAATTGGCCTCCACGCGATTCGCACGCAAAACGATGTCCGCTGCCGGAGTCCGCACGCAAAACGGAGCACGGTGCCGGAATCCGCACACCAAAAGGAGTCCGCACACAAAACGATGCACGATGCCAGAATTTGCACGCAAAACGGAGTCCGCACGAAAAATGGTGCACGGTGCCAGGATCCGCATGCAAAACGGAGTCCGCACGCAAAACGGTGCACGGTGTCGGAGTCCGCACGCAAAACGGTGCACGGGCGAGGATCCGCACGCAAAACGGAGTCCGCGTGCAAAACGGTGCACGGCGCCGGAGTCCGCACGCAAAACGGTGCACGGTGCCAGAATCCGTACGCAAAATGGAGTCCGCACGCAAAACGGTGCACGGTGCCGAAGTCCGCACGCAAAACGGTGCACGGTGCCAGAATCCGCACGCAAAACGGAGTCCGCACGCAAAACGGTGCACGGTGCCGGAGTCCGCACGCAAAACGGTGCACGGTGCCAACACAGAAAAGAGTAAGAGGGTCAAATACAGTCTAAAAGAACGCTCCAAAAACTGTACAAAAATACAGAAAAACTAACACACGGGACCTACCCGTTTCCACCGCCGTCGCCGAAACGCTCCGCCGGGCGACCTCGCACGCAAAACGAGGTCCACGACGCGCCGCCGCACCTCACGCAACCTCCTCCCTCACTCCCTCTCGCTCTCGGGTGCAGAAGAAAGAAAGAAAGGGAGAAAATGGCGGTGCGGGAGAGAAAGAAGAAGAAGAAAAGAAGAGGAGGAAGGGGATGGTCCACGGTGCACCGGTCCACGGTGCACCGGCCAACCAGGGAGCCCGAAACCCCGGTCCACGCAGCTGGGCGGGTGCACCGGGTCCACGCACGCGCCCAGTGCGCCACGTGGCGCGCTCCCACTCGCGCCACGCGGGCGCGCAGGTTGCGCGCCACACGGGCGCGTGCACCCGCGCGCCCGAGCGGGCGCCAGTGGGGGCCCGCCACGTGGCGGCCCCCGCGCGCCTCCCGCGCAGGCGGGCGCGCTTCCCCAACGTGCGCAGTACGCCTGCCGCGCGCCGCACCGCCTTGATTTCCGTGCCGTCGCCTCGCCTTGGGATTCGTGCCGCGTCGCCTCGAAAAACGCGCTCTCTATCCGGGCTCCAAAACAAACAAGTAAATAGTCCATTCTTAGCGATTTCGCGCGCTGAATCCAAAAACGATGTCCATTTCTCCAAATTCTCATCCGAAAATTGCGGAGTGCCCCCGGATAGCCCACTCGATCCGATTTTCGCGCCGGGTCCATTTTTAAAGTCCGATTTGCCAAATTCCAACTCTAAAATTTCCCGAAGGCGACCGGAGAGGTAAACTCTTATCCAAACTTCGCCCGGAGTCCAATTTTGACATCTGAATCGCGCGAAACCACTTCCAAACACCCGACGGGTCCTCCAATTACCCACGGGATCTCCTTTAAGCCCAGTCCAACACTTGTGTCCAAATTGCGCGCAAACACCAACGACAGACCACGCAGGCCTCCAGTGATGCAAACTAAATCCCAAATTGCACCACCAATCCATTTCTTGGGCCCGACACGCGCACAAACACCACCAACGGCCACTAAAAGCTGCCCAACAACCAGCAACTCCTACGCGGGGGATTCCGGGACCTCACAGACCGTCCCAAAACAAGCCCACCTCGTGATGCCCAAACTCACACCTTTTGAGTTTGGCCTACACTCTCTAGTCCCTGAGAGTCTGCCAGGTCACTCGTAAACGCTCCTCGCCCACACCCGAGTTGATCCAAGAAGGGTCTGAACAATCCGTTCGTCATACCTATGAACACCGCTGGGGCGTTCAAAAACCCACCCCCGAAGCAATTACGCGCGAAACGCCCTATAACTCTTGGCGAAACTCGGTGATACCCTGAACGGAAAACTACCGGACTGAAACACCCTAAGATTTCAGACAAACGACGGCTCAACCCGGACCGACGGTCCCTTAAATGCCCAAAAAAGAAACCCGACCACAAAGGGGGAAAACACACTAATATCCTCACACGACTCCAGGACGTGCCAACCAAACCAGCCGGGTCACCGCTTACAAGTAATCCTCCCTTGAAAACAACGAACCCGCCCATCACCAACACGGACCACTTCCACCCGTCACGGGGCACTAGCTCGGAGCATAACCACCATCCCGGGTTGTCCGTTCCGACTGTCCGTTCTACCGAGGCGACGGCCAAAACTAACGCTAGATTTCAGCTCTAAGTCCTGCCACAAGGCCTACCCCATAGAGAAAGTTGCATGCAGGGCATCCTAGCCGAGAGTGACCAATGCCAGAACGCCGTGCGGTCAACAACCCCCCGTTGACCCATATTGCTTCACAATCCATAGTCTCTTAACCCAAAACCTTCCTGATTATGCCTTTGTCATGGAAAGCAAGCGACAAAAACCAAGAAATACGGTCCTACCTCCGTCTTGGCACCGAAGGGGGTGCGTCACTCTGGTTAACCCCTACCGCTCGATCCCAATTTATTGCCCCTCCAAGCACCCTGCACAGAACCGAGCTGCATATCCCCAGACCAAACGATCACATTCCCATCAAGGAGTATTCTAAGCTCTAGGTTCGCTCAACCAAAACTCGAGCCCATACGAACAAGATTTGCTGGCCCCGGGAGTTTCCTTTCTCAACCCAAAGGAGAACCCCAAGACCCCATCTCGACGATTTCTACCACCATCGCAGTGTCTACAGTAAAAAGCCGAACTATGGGTAACAACCATAGGGGAAGAATCCTCATTCCCACCCATACCTTGTCCAAGATGCAAAAGAATCCGCCGACTCTCCGCTGTAACCTAAAACCAGTAGACCTAGAAGGTACAAATTTAGGCAAATAGGCTACCCAGCTACTCACGATCGACACGACGGCCGACTCACTAACAGACACCGGCGGATTACTCTACCACCCGTCGCCGTTACTAACGACGGCCAGAACGTCGGCAGAGGAAGGGGTTCGGAACACGAGAGCCGGCGCAACGATTCGCTGTATTAACAGCCGCACCAGGTGCATGAACACCGTCAGCAGGCCCACCGTGTCCCGTGCTGGTTGCTTAATCCATTGATTCCTAGCAACCATCAAGACCCCGGTGGCAGCCGGCCTCGACCCCAGCCTCCATAACAACACGACTACACAAACACGACAACCGAACTAAACCGGAAAACCAAACTTAACCCGGACACACACACAGCACAAGTCAGCTCTAGACTCCCCTAGCATAGCACTCAATCAACCATCGAGGAAAGGGACCTACACTTCCCCCCACCTCCCTCGATCACTCGCGTTCTACTTTTCTATGCCATATTCATTTCATTTATTAGTAGTCTAAGTGAGGTATCTCTGTGGATGTCGGGCACTGACTGTTGTGATTGAAGAAAGTCTCTGATACCATCTTAATCTGTCACGCCCCGGGGGTTTCAATCAGCGGAAATAATCAACGAAAAAGGATTTGTTTTGCGTATTAATTTTTTTTTGAAATTCCTTCTTCCCCGGTGCGTGCCCAGACCCGCCGCATACACAGAATCACCCTGCAAACGGACAGAGTCTCCACTGTATATGCACGGCGTCGCGGCTAAGACAACATGCAACCATAGTAGTTTATTCAATCACAACAGTTCTCAACATTTATACAACTGAACTATTCTGTAGGCCGGGCAATTTGAAAGGATAAATCCCCAATTTTAAAAGCGGTGCCCACCCGGCACCCAGATTTCTAAAACAGTTCGAAAACCATAAATCCACGGAGTTTTTTTTTTTTTAAAACAGTGCCCACACGACACTCAAGTTTTGAAATCCGTTTTCTAAAATCCATAAATCCCCAGGGTTTTGAAAACGGTGCCCACACGACACCCAAGTTTTGAAAACGGTTTTCGCAATTCTTTTTCTTTTCTTTTTCTTTCTTTCTTTTTGAAAAACGGCCGAACAGAGATAAGAACTCAAACAACCACATCTCCAAAGAGCAATGTTCCGACATCCACACCGACCCCACGAGGGTATCGAGAACCACACAACAGTCTACAAGTAGTAAATGAAATGCGACAGAAAAGGGAAATACAGTCTGGGATCTCAAAGAACCCGAAAGCTCCTGACTCGGCCTCACTGTCGCCTAGCCCTCACCCCTGAAGGAACCTGTCACGGAGTGGGAAGTCAGCGACACGATAACATAATAATAAAGCAGGAAACAGTAGTAAAGCCAACCGTCAGACGATCCGGAGCAACCACCCTCCCAAGAGGGAAAAGATAACACGAACACCTGTAAACCTGCAATACCCGACCACGTCGGACAACTAAACCGACGGGTCGCCTGTAACCCTGCAATACCCGACCACGTCGTACAACTAAACCGACGGGTCGCCTGTAACCCTGCAATACCCGACCACGTCGGACAACTAAACCGACGGGTCGCACCGCTCACACCTTGGCGCATCAAAACCCCACAACTACAGGGGCCCCACTACGTCACCTCGTGGGTATACACGGGTCATAGACCACTTTTCCGGAAAAGCGCACCCTTTGCGGTGGCCAAACCGCGGGTGCGCGTGCTGCAGCCTCGAGCAAAGTAACCATAGTACCAAATACACTCAACGATAAAAACCACAAGGACTACCATGTTAGCACGCTTAGATACTTATATTAACAAAGTGCAATTGCCGAAAACCCGGTGCTAAATCCCAAAACAAAAACCCACCTCGAAGTCCGTCGAACGAACCACCTGAATGTAGGCCGATCCCGAGCTCTCGCTAGGCTACTGGGCGGCTGGTGCTGAATAGCTGGGCCCTGAATAGCAACTGTGACACCCCCGGAATTTGGATTAGTCCTCTATATAAATGATATAATAGGACTAAATCTCTAACCCGGCTATAGCATTTTGGATGGTAGCAAAATCCAAGAGGAACATGAGAGTTAAGCGTGCTAGAGCTAGAGTAGTTCTAGGATGGGTGACCCCCCTGGGAAGTGGGGCGTCACAGTTGGTATCAGAGCCATTCACCAGCCGGAAATGTGAGATGAGTCTCGGCTGAGCCAGGGTTATATAGCGGGTAGAGCGAGGCTCCCCGACTAATGACCGTTGTGAGTGGAGTGCAGCTCCTCACAAGGTCGGCTAAGGCTAGCGAGACGAGTCTCACATCGCCTGGTGCTTGTGAGTGTGCTTGAGCCTGACGTCCAGTGTGCTTGAGCCTGACGTGGACGTCAGGGCTTAAAGGGGGGAAGAATGTGACACCCCCGGAATTTGGATTAGTCCTCTATATAAATGATATAATAGGACTAAATCTCTAACCCGGCTATAGCATTTTGGATGGTAGCAAAATCCAAGAGGAACATGAGAGTTAAGCGTGCTAGAGCTAGAGTAGTTCTAGGATGGGTGACCCCCTGGGAAGTGGGGCGTCACAGCAACTGTAGTCAGAACTAGACTCACTCATACCCATCCCGACAACAATACAATAACATGTCGCTAATACGGGGAACTTAGCCGAAACTAGGCTTAAACCGAAATTCCCGAAAATCCATTGAACCTCCAATCATGACCCGCCAACGGTCTAAAAAAAATCCAAATATCGTCCAACTACACCTGCTGTCCCTAAACATCATAATTTTGATGTTCGGGCAGATAGGGACCAAATCATAATTCCCTCTATCGAAATACTGCTGTAAATACACCTTTTTAACCGTTGTTTTAACTCGTTCTTCCAAACCAGGAAGCCAAAGACAGCGCCGTAAGTTTCAGCGCGTCCGTTTCGACGAGACGAAGCTCGTGCTCCCAGGCTTAGGCCAGCACAAGGCCCATGGGCAAAGTTGGCCCATAAACTTCTAAGTCCAAAATAGCCATTATGTTACAACAACACACACACTTGATCAAATTGGAATTAAACTTGAGCACCATGTCTACAGAGGTCTACAGAATCTAGGGCTCACCTTAGAGCTGCCGGAGAGTGGCCGGGAAGATCGCCGGAGCAACACCACTTCAAGGCAAAAGCTCGGTTTGGACGAACTTGGATCAAACCTGGAGCAAAGTGCCAACAAAGGTGAGCATCAGTATAAGGGTACTTCCAGAAGTGGTCTGGACCAAGCCAGGCTCGGCGGCGGCCGGAGTCGAGAAACCTCTAAAATATCCATTTTCATAAGAAGTTTGAACCAACTTTGATTATAAGGGTTACTTGTCTAAAACAACTTGATGGAAACCTTCCATAAGGTGCAAACAACTCACCTGGGTAGGTGGCCGGAGTCCAAGTGCGGCGGCGGCGGCCGGAGCCCGAGCTCGGCTGCAACAATGGGTGCAACAACAGTGACAAGAAACTCCACGTTCAAACTTCCATGCAACATAATAGGAAGCTCCATTAGTGTCAAAAGAACTCGCCTCGGTCACTTACCCACTGCGCGGAACCCCGGCGATCGCCGGAGCTCAAGCTCGGCAAAACCAGGCCCTCTAATGGCGGATTCCGGCCGGCGGCACAAGAGGCCCTCCAACTTGGACAAAAGTGTCCCTCACGATGTTGCGGTGCTTTCTGAGGTGGTGGCCGGCGGCGCGGGTGCGCGGCGGCGCCGGACGGTGAGGCTCGGCCGAGGTTCTCTTTTGCTCGGTTCTAGGGCTCATTCGCGCGGACCGGATTCTTGTCCGTTGATCACCAGACCTTGAAAGTAGCTTGCAGTCGACGAGGAGACAAAGATAAATGGTCTTGATCTTGTTTCCAACGATCGGATTCTTTCCGCGCTCAAGATCGGCCAAAACTGGCTTTTCTGGCGACAAGAAGCTCCCGCCGGCGACAGGGACGACGGCGACCACTCCAACTTCACAGAAAGAGTCCACACAACGTCAGGAACACGATGAGTACACCCATGCATCATTTGAAAGCTAGAGTTCCCATAAACCTACCTCGCCGGAAAATAAAGGAGGAAGGAGGTGGCCCGCGGCGGCGTTTGGCGGCGGCTGACGTCGGGTTCACCCCAGCTCGTCGTCAACTACGCAGAGGCACTCCCAGGTGCTGTTTGGAACCATCCAAGGCTTCTGGGAAAGACCCTTCTCTTTCCCAACCGAGATGAAGGAGATTCTTGGTTCTCATTCTTCTCCGGCGACGAGGCGGCGGCGGCCGGTGTGCAACCTCCGAGGAGTGCGGCAGAGGGAGAGGGTGCAGTTGGAGCTGGCGGCTGCGGGCTGAGGGCTGAGGCTGCGGGGTTAAGGGTTTAAGAAACCCTAACCCGAGTTGCATTTAAATAGTACCTATAGCACAATTGCATTCTAACCCCTCTACTCTTCATATTTTGAGCCCAGGCCCGACAGCACTACTTTTCTCACATTCAGGTCCCTCTCCAAGGAGTGGCACGCAAAACGGAGCATAAAATATAGGGCATATTGTGGAAAATGCCGCATTTTCCACTATATAAAATCATGTGTATGTCGAAAAGGTTTCTGGGTTCTAGGTCCAGCTAACACTAGTAAACTACTGCCACTAACACAGTGGCGACAACCCCAACAGGAGAAAGCAAGACCTCCCGGGACCACCGTTTACCCCAAACGGTTCCCGGTACA
This sequence comes from Tillandsia leiboldiana, assembly GCA_029204045.2. Lineage (NCBI taxonomy): Eukaryota > Viridiplantae > Streptophyta > Magnoliopsida > Poales > Bromeliaceae > Tillandsia > Tillandsia leiboldiana. Next base: position 37,330 of record JAQNDB010001413.1, read on the forward strand.
GACAAACAATACACTACATCTACCAGACTCCACTCTGGTCCCAAGCACGAGTGCAAACGCATCCCACACTAAAAGAAGTCCCGACCGCTCGGCCCACTACCCGGGCGAGGATAACACTAAGTCCAGGAATGAAACAAGAAGTGTGGATGTCTAAACATAAATAACCCTAGCCCAAGTGAGGGTTTTCTACTGGTCTGGTTACACATGCAACATATGACAGGGGTGCTAGGTCAGGTTCCAAGATAACAGATATTAACAGATAGAAGGAAGTAAAAGATCACAAGATCGACAGATAATAATAGGAACAACAATTCCTACACTCTAGCATGCTACCCAAGTCCAATCACTATCATGCATGATTCTATATCAATAGAATTAGAGCACAGTCCATGGGTCCTGAAAGCAAAGCCACCCACCTGAAGGTGCTAACTGTCCGGAGTCGTACAGCTGAGAATACCCTGAAATAGAAATCTCTACTCACCCTCCAATCCAACAATATAGGTACAGTGTTCAATACTTCCTGGGTACAAAAATACAACCCAAAGTTACATTTAATTCCATAAAATCCAAGTTTTACAAATCTGCTGGGAACAGTCCTCTTAAAGCGAAATTTTCAATTGTAAAACAAATTCCAAAAATTTTGATAAAAATACCACAGCGATCCTCGCGTCGATAGCTTCGAAACGGGTACCTGTACGTCCAATTCCGAGCACCGTAGGACAAGTTACAAATTCCACAGTATCGGTGCGCAAAATCCCAAAACCATACAACTGTAAACTCTTTTACAGATAAAAAGGAAAATGTATACCTTCGGGGAGTTCTCCAAAAATTCCAAGAAAAATACAGTGATGATCCTCGCGTCGAGTAGATGAAAAAAGTGTATAAGAGCGTCTCAATCCAATGTCCGAGCGCGGAGATAAAATTCCATCAATCCGCTGTCCTCAAAAATCCACACAGCAAACAAGGTCCTCAGTGAGCATGGAAGAACTCCTCGAAAAGCGCGAAACTAGGAAATGCGAAAGAAACCAAAATCGTAGCCTTACCTGTTGCGAATCCAACGGCGAAGAAATCGCTCGAAAAGATGGTCGGAGTAGGCCGGGAGAGCTCGTGCACCGAAGAGAGACGGAAGAAGCACCGAAGAAAGAACGTCGCGATGCGCCAAGAAAATGAGAATCTCGAAAAGCGTGCCCCGAAAAATCCCCAAACTCTGCAGATGGAAGCTACATTGCGTGAGGATCAACTTTGGTGAAGAACTCCTGCCGGTTTGAAGCTCGGAAGTGCCAAAAAGACGAAGAGGAAGGGAGCTCGGGCTATAAATAGGCCCCAAAAAAACAATTGAAGAAATACCGAACATGTCCCAAGATTCGGGCGCACCCGAAGTTTCGGGCGCCCGAATCCGGGCGAAGAGGGGGATTACTGTAGCCGCCCGAAAATTCCTGGAGCGGCCACGTCACCCGCACAGCAAACAGCTGTGCGGGGCGTACCGGGCCACGTGGCCCGACGCGTGTCCCGCACAGCAAACAGCTGTGCGGGGCGCGCGAGCTGCCGCCGCGTGGCACCTACCCGGTCAAACGGGTAGGTGGCGCCCGCCAGTGGCAGGGCGACACGCGTCCCTGCCACTGTCGCGGTCACACGTGCGGGCGGGCGCCGCCTGACCGCCTGCCACGCACGCGCCGCGAGTAGCACGCCGACACGTGTCCCCTGCACCCGGTCCACGCACCCTACTTCGGGTTCCGTGGACCGCGCCGCGTGCACCGACCAATCGGGGACTGCCACGTGTCCGCCCGCCTTGGTTCGTGCACCGCCGCGCCACCCAGTAGACCGCGCATCACGAGCCCGCCAATCAGGCGATGCCACGTGTCCATGCGCCGGGTCCGTGCACCCAGCCGCGCCCCTCTGTGGACCGAGTGATGCGGACCGGCCAATAAGAAGCCGCCACGTGGCAGCCGGCGGTCCACGGCCCCTCCCATGCACCGAAATTCAGCGAAAACTTCCGGGAGTCCGTTTTTGGACATCCGGACTCAGAATCAAACAAGCAAATAGTCGTTTTCAAGCGTTTTTCCGCGCTGAATCCAAATCCAACCTCTGTTTGGCCCAAAACAATTTCGAAAATTCGACAAATGCAGCCGAAGGCCAATCCAGCTGTGGATATCACACAGGGTCCATCTGTGGCATCCCTTTGATGCACTATGGACCAGATACACCAACACTATCTGTTCTACACCACGATTCATGGGAGAAGCTACACGGGAATCAGGGTCACTGTCACGCCCCGGGGTCGAAACTGCGACCCGGGCTCGCTAACAGATCCGCCATCTGTACGGAAACTGCCGTACAGACGAAGCGTCTACCCTGCAAATAAATCTATAGCCAACAGATATCAGAGCAAAAGTAAGTACATGCTATAGAAAGGAAACAGAACAGCTGTACTAGAGTAAATAAAATCCAAGATACAAGCTGTCCTCAAGATACAGAAAATAACATCTCTCAAAATCTCACTCTACAAAAGTGGAAACTCAAAAGGGTACTGCTACCTCTCCACTAAACTGACTCGGGTAAGCGACTAGTCGGCCACGCCCTTACCTCGATCTGAAGACTCCGCACGGGAAGGAGTCGGAGCAGCAGCCTCAGGAAAACCTGCACCGCAGCGGGTGTGAGAACTACTACAAAGGTAGTTCCCAGTGGGTACCGTCCTCAAGCACACGGTATGCCCACTAAGACCACCGGAGGCACAAAAGGTAAACAAATAGATAGATAGATAGATAAAAGGGAAAGCTGGAAATCTATCTCTATATGCCTCTACATATGCTCAAAGGAAAAAATACTCATCTATGAACATGCAGTGTAACTCACTCACACATCTCACCCAAATCTCAATGACTGTCCTCTTTGGACCAGTCAAGATAAAGTCAAGCCCGCGCTCATCTACTGCCGCACATCCCGGAGGAACGGACTTACGTAGGGTGTCCCTCAAGGACTCTCAGTAACTCATCGCAGCCTCGTCAGGCTCGGTATCATCATCGCACCCGGGGCGTAGCTCGAGGGGAGCGACCCCACCGAACTCAAGTATCTCAAGTATCTCATAACTGGCAAACATGCCAGGCTCAGCAGGCTATAATCCACGATCAAATAGATCGGAACACAGTGGATACACGACACACACTCACGTCAAGGTCGGAGTAAACTCCACGACTGAATCTGAAGTGCTCAAATAGAACCCCCAATGACACTAGTAAAACTCAAAAAGCCACAGAAAGGCTCTAATAATCAACAAATATCTCCTCGGCCCCCCGGCACGAGAGAACATGCTCCCCGAACCCATGCAGCATCACTAGAACCCTCAGACATTTTAAAACCATTTTTAAAAGTCGGTTTTCCAATAAAACAAGCCTTCAGATTTTTAAAACGGTTCGGGAGCTTAAATGAGGCCAACCGAGTACACAGTCTAGTGTCATATAATGTCAAGAGTCCACTAAAAATACTCTGGGGTTCAGATAATATTTCTATGATTTTTTAGGCAACTATCAGATCATTTAACAGCTAAAATATACAGTTTTGACATGATCAAAGTGCGTTCTGAAGCATTAGAGGGCATTCCACGATTTTTAGAAGAAAAACCAACCCACCTCAAATGCTTTCCGAAGGCCGCGCCGAAATCGGTGAAGAAACGGGCGCAAACTGACGAAAAACTGAACTGCGCCTCTCGCGCGCGCGCGCACCGTCGCGCGTCTCGGAAAAATCCACGGAGCTCCAAACAACCTCCACAGCACCCATCTAGGCCACCATAAAAATCTCAGCTCAATCCGATCACTCCAATCCACGAATCAAGCATGCGAAGCGTTGCGGATTTGCACAGTAACCCAACCTGCTTGCCTCCAATCCGAGAGCACAAGAGTGAAGCAAGGATGGAAATTAGCTCAAAATCCCATTCAATTCCATCAATAAAACCCAAGAGGAGAATCAAGATAACCAAATTTACAAACTCCATCAACCAGCCTACCTCAATTTTGCTCGGTGCGCGCACGTTGACCGGGTCAACTCCCACCAAGCATGAAGCTCACAGGCACCTTCTCTTCTCCTTCTACTTCTTCCTCTTCTTTCACTTCTCAGGCAGCAAGGAAAGGTGGTGGAAGAGATAAGATGAAGGGTGGGTGAGGGAGCAGGTTAACAAGGATATAAATCGAGTCTGGGGTGGTTGGAACAGGAACAGAGGCCATACCTCTCTCACTGTACAAGTCGGGGCAAAACGGGCTCCCCCCGAGCTTGTGTACCGGTACCACCTACTTGGTACCGGTACACACCCCCTGGTTCCGGAACCAAGGACCTGGTTCCGGAACCAGCCACCCAGACCCTCCAGTAACAGCTCCAAAAACTCCGAAATCGCCCCGACGACTCACTTTCTCGCCTCGGGACTTCCGCATCACCCCGAAACCAACCGAACACCTCTGTAAAAACATATTACACATGTCCCAAGAGATCAACTCACATCAAAACCATCCAGGAAGCCAAAGCTCGACCCGCAAGCTCTCAAGCCGACGCCAACTCACTTTCCTTCAAAAAGACTTCCGCGTCGCTCCGGGACCACCCGAACCTCTCTGTAAATACAAACAGAAACTGCTGAAGGTATTTCCACAATACCAGGCTGCCCCGTGGAGTCGGCACACTGCCCGAAGCTCCGGAACTCTACACTCTCCCCTCCTTCAGAAGGTTTCGTCCTCGAAACCACAAAAATCAAAACTCAGGAGGGCGACTCAAATAAATGGGGATATGAAACTCTCAGCTCATCCTCAGGCTCCCATGTGGCCTCTCGCTCCTCATGATGACTCCATAAAACCTTAACAAAAGGTATGATCCGGTTGCGCAATTCTCTCGTCTCTCGAGCAAGAATTCGCACCGGTCGCTCCTGATAACCCAAGTCCTCGCCTAGCTCCAAGGATGTGAAGTCCAGGATATGTGAGGGATCAAACACATATTTCCTCAAGGTGGATACATGAAATACATCGTGGGTGCCTGCCAACCGCGGCGGTAGCGCAACTCGATATGCCACTGGGCCAATGCGCTCTAGCACCTCAAATGGCCCGATAAACCGCGGACTAAGCTTTTCGCGTACTCCAAATCGGCGAACTCCTCGTGATGGCGAGACTTTCAGAAAAACATGGTCTCCCACCTGAAACTCCAAGTCTCGCCGCCTCCTGTCTGCATAACTCCTCTGACGGCTCTGAGCGGTCTCTAAATGTCGCCGAATGATCCTGACCTTTTCCTCGGCTTCAACAAGCAAATCTGGCCCCAAAGTCTTCCTTTCGCCCACGTCACTCCAAAATAGAGGCGATCGACACTTCCGACCATACAATGCTTCGTAGGGCGCCATCTGAATGCTCGCCTGGAAGCTATTGTTATACGCGAACTCGGCTAACCTCAAGTGTCGATCCCAACTGCCACCGAAGCTCAGGACACATGCTCTCAACATGTCCTCCAGAGTCTGAATGGTCCTCTCCGACTGTCCATCAGTCTGTGGGTGAAAGGCGGTGCTAAACTGAAGCTGGGTCCCCAAGGCTGTCTGCAAGCTCCCCCAAAACTGTGAAGTAAACCTCGGGTCCCTGTCAGACACAATCGATACTGGCACCCCATGCAGTCTCACAATCTCATCCATATATAACTGTGCTAACCTCTCCAAGGACCAACTCAACTGCATCGGCAGAAAGTGGGCTGATTTGGTCAAACGATCAACAATCACCCATATGGCATCAGAACCACTCTGAGTCCTCGGCAATCCCACAATAAAATCCATAGTGACACGGTCCCATTTCCATTCAGGTATTGGAAGGCTCTGCAACTTGCCAGCTGGAACCTGATGCTCAGCTTTAACTTGCTGACAAGTTAAACAACGAGCCACAAACCTTCCAATATCTCTCTTCATGCCGCGCCACCAAAACTGTGCCCTCAAGTCCCTATACATCTTAGTTCCCCCAGGATGGAGGGTGTAAGGTGTATAGTGAGCTTCCCTCAAAATCAGCTCTCGAACCTCTGAGTCCACGGGCACACAAAAGCGGTCCCTGTACCTGAGTACTCCCGCTGTATCCACAGAAAAGTCCCCACCCTGATCCTGCTGAAGCTGATCTCTAATCCTCACAAGCTCGGGGTCCTCACTCTGTTTCTCTCTAATCCTGTCCAACAGAGCGGGCTGCAAGACCATGGACATAAGTCTTGCAGAGACCCCAGGGGACACCACCTCTATATCCAAGCGCCTCAACTGCTCTCTCAAGGGCATCTGCTGGGTAATCAACAAACTCAAGGACTGCCCTGATCGCCTGCTCAAGGCGTCTGCGACCACATTGGCTTTGCCGGGATGATACTGAATATTCAGATCATAATCCTTTAGCAGCTCTAGCCACCGGCGTTGCCTCAAGTTGAGTTCCTTCTGGGTGAACAAATACTTCAAACTCTGGTGGTCGGTGAAGATCTCACAATACTCGCCATAAAGATAGTGCCGCCAAAGCTTCAAAGCAAAGACAACAGCGGCTAGCTCCAAGTCATGCGTAGGGTAATTCTTCTCATAGTCCTTTAGCTGGCGCGAAGCATAAGCGATTACCCTACCATGCTGCATCAACACACATCCTAGGCCGCTGTGGGAGGCATCACTGTAAATCACGAATCCCTCTCCCATAACTGGTAGTGAAAGGACTGGCGCTGTAATCAACCTCTGCTTCAACTCCTCGAAGCTCTGCTGACACTGCTCTGTCCACACAAACTTGATCCCCTTCCTAGTCAACCGAGTGAGGGGAGTAGAAAGCTTCGCAAAGCCTTCCACAAAACGACGGTAGTACCCTGCAAGGCCCAAGAAGCTGCGCACCTCTGTCACCGTCGTGGGTCTAGGCCAATCCCGAACTGAATCAATCTTCGCCGGGTCCACTGCCACTCCTGCGGCTGAAACTACGTGGCCTAGAAAAGAAACCTCCCGAAGCCAAAAAGCGCACTTCTTTAACTTGGCATACAACTTCTTCTCTCTCAGAAGCTGCAGCACTATCCTCAAGTGCTCCTCGTGCTCCGTGTCACTTCGGGAGTAAACCAGAATGTCATCAATAAACACAACTACAAAACGATCCAAGTAGGGCTGAAACACTCGGTTCATTAGATCCATAAATGCGGCTGGGGCATTAGTCAATCCAAAAGGTAGCACTGTGAACTCATAATGCCCATACCGAGTCCTGAAAGCTGTCTTGGACACATCCTCGGCCCTCACCTTAAGCTGGTGGTAACCGGACTGAAGGTCGATCTTGGAGAAGACCGTAGCTCCCTGAAGCTGATCAAACAAATCATCAATCCTGGGGAGAGGATACTTGTTCCGAACGGTCACTTTATTCAACTCTCGATAATCCACACACAATCTAAGTGATCCGTCCTTCTTTTCACAAAAAGAATCGGCGCTCCCCATGGAGAGACGCTAGGTCTGATGAACCCTCGATCCAAAAGATCCTGCAATTGAGCCTTTAGCTCTCTCAACTCTGCTGGGGCCATCCTGTAGGGCGCTTTAGAGACTGATGTAGTTCCAGGGACTACATCAATCACAAACTCTATCTCTCGATCCGGCGGCATGGATGATAACTCCGAGGGAAAAACATCCGGGTACTCGCAGACAACAGGGATGTCCTCGAGTCCGGGCATCGCCGTAGGCGCCTCTACAACAGTCGCAAGAAAAGCGACACAGCCTCTACTCAACATCTGTCGGGCTCTGGCGGAAGACACTGTCACTGCAAACAATGCACTCTGACATCCCCTATACACATACTCCTCCTGACCCGGCTCCCGAAGGGTCACAGTCCTCAATCTACAATCAATAGTAGCATAGAACCGGGATAACCAATCCATACCCAAAACCACATCAAAATCCTGAAGTCGGCGCAAGACCAACAGGTCAATGGGTAAAATCCACGGTCCTAACTGCACTGGGCAGGACCAACAGCACTCATCTACATGCAATACACAACCCGGAACCTGGACCTCTAATGCATGAGTCAATGGCCCAATCTCAAACCCATGCGAAGATGCAAATGTACTACTGACGAAAGAATGTGATGCTCCAGTATCAAAAAGTGCTCGAGCACGGGTAGAGGAGATAAGAACAATACCTGCTATTACCTGATCCGCTGCTGTGGAATCCTCGACCTGAGCGGCGTTTACACTCGCCGCTGCCTGGAGGTCGTCTCTCAGACTGTCGTGAGGAGGTGGCACGATCCCACCGGGTGAAGCTCGGCGAAGCTCCCACTGCTGTAGGGGCAAGGGAGAAGTCGATGTAGTCGACGGTGCTGAAGACCCTGCCCTCGGGCAAGGCCAAGCTATATGTCCGGCTGTCCACATCGATAGCATCTGCCCTGTCGCTGCCGCACTGCTGAGGTGCGTGAGGCCCGCCACAAATCACCACTGATCGGAGCGCCTCTGCTGCTGCTGCTGCTGCTGATGCTGCTGTCTAGGCGGCCGATGACCCCTGGCCTCTGCCTCCTCTGTGACCCGCGGCCTCGAGGCTGAATGCTGTGGCTGCGCTGGTCTCGGGGGCCTCGGTCTGCTTGACTGCCCAAATCCTGAGGTGTGGGGGCTTCTCCCCGGAGCTGGTCCCTGGCGCCCTGCCCCTCTCTGTCATAATAACGGTCCCTCGGGCGACCCATCGAGCTCGCTCAATAGCTGCGTCCAAGGTATGGTGCCGATGGGAGTGGACGTGATGGTAGATATCCTGGTGCAATCCTCTCTCAAATAGATCACCCCTCTGCGGCTCATCTGGGGCGACGTATGGAACACTCGTTCAGTAAGGCGCTGAAACTCTCGTCTTACTCCTGTAGGGGTCGGCTACCCTGCTGTAGCCGTCGAAGATCTCCTTCGAGTTTTCTGCTTTGCACGTCGGGGAAGTAAGCCCCACGCACAGAGTAAAGCTCGAAACTCGTGCCAATTCAGCAACTGTACGCCGGCGGTCCAACAGGGCGAACCCGACGCCACCAAGTCTCGGCGTCTCTCCAAAAAGTGAGTTCCCAGGTGCACTTGATCTCCTCCTTGATGAAAAGATTCTCGAATAATTTCTCCATAGCTGCTATCCAGTTCTCGACCTCCCACGGCTCCGAGCTCAGACCAGCGAAACGCGGGGGATGGAACTGGCTAATATATGACAGGCGATCCGTTGACGCTCTCTCTGCTCTGCCTCCGTCAAAAGGAGCACTCTGTGACGAGGTCGCCGGGAGTAGCTAACTGGGGGCGTCGCTGGGAGGTGCCATCCTGCTCGAGTAACCTTACCAAACGCTCCACATTCTCTTGCTGGGCACTTGGCTGCCATCCTCCTGGCGCCAACTGTCTCCTTCCCTGGCGCCTGGATGTCTCCTCCCGGCGTTTTGGACGCCTATCTTGGCGTGCAACGCCTCCGACAAATGGGCCACTTGGGCCCGCAGCGCCTGAACCTCTCCCTGATCAACAGGTGGAGCATCCTGCCGCTCAGGCTCCTCGTCTGCGGCGGGTGAGCCCTCGTCGTTAGCTCGACGTCTGGGAGGCATCGCAATCCTGCAATTAAAACCACAACATCAGGACCCAAGACCCACTACAACCCAATCAAACGAGAGTCTATACATGTTTACCCATCCTAAAGCGTAATGTCGTCTGCAGCCGACATGTCCCCTTTAGAGAATAAACATGCAAAATTACTCACCCCCAATCCCCTGGGGGAGTTACAACTCACTCATGACTCTCGCAGAAATCAGTCTCTCTCGATAGTCAACCTACTGTCCAGCTAAAAGGCCTAGGGTCTCTAAGTCCTCAATGACTATAAACCTGGCTCTGATACCCCTCTAATCTGTCACGCCCCGGGGTGAAACTGCGACCCGGGCTCGCTAACAGATCCGCCATCTGTACGGAAACTGCCGTACAGACGAAGCGTCTACCCTGCAAATAAATCTATAGCCAACAGATATCAGAGCAAAAGTAAGTACATGCTATAGAAAGGAAACAGAACAACTGTACTAGAGTAAATAAAATCCAAGATACAAGCTGTCCTCAAGATACAAAATAACATCTCTCAAAATCTCACTCTACAAAAGTGGAAACTCAAAAGGGTACTGCTACCTCTCCACTAAACTGACTCGGGTAAGCGACTAGTCGGCCACCCTTACCTCGATCTGAAGACTCCGCACGGGAAGGAGTCGGAGCAGCTGCCTCAGGAAAACCTGCACCGCAGCGGGTGTGAGAACTACTACAAAGGTAGTTCCCAGTGGGTACCGTCCTCAAAGCACACGGTATGCCCCACTAAGACCACCGGAGGCACAAAAGGTAAACAAATAGATAGATAGATAGATAAAAGGGAAAGCTGGAAATCTATCTCTATATGCCTCTACATATGCTCAAAGGAAAAATACTCATCTATGAACATGCAGTGTAACTCACTCACACATCTCACCCAAATCTCAATGACTGTCCTCTTTGGACCAGTCAAGATAAAGTCAAGCCCGCGCTCATCTACTGCCGCACATCCCGGAGGAACGGACTTACGTAGGGTGTCCCTCAAGGACTCTCAGTAACTCATCGCAGCCTCGTCAGGCTCGGTATCATCATCGCACCCGGGGCGTAGCTCGAGGGGAGCGACCCCACCGAACTCAAGTATCTCAAGTATCTCATAACTGGCAAACATGCCAGGCTCAGCAGGCTATAATCCACGATCAAATAGATCGGAACACAGTGGATACACGACACACACTCACGTCAAGGTCGGAGTAAACTCCACGACTGAATCTGAAGTGCTCAAATAGAACCCCCAATGACACTAGTAAAACTCAAAAAGCCACAGAAAGGCTCTAATAATCAACAATATCTCCTCGGCCCCCCGGCACGAGAGAACATGCTCCCCGAACCCATGCAGCATCACTAGAACCCTCAGACATTTTAAAACCATTTTTAAAAGTCGGTTTCCAATAAAACAAGCCTTCAGATTTTTAAAACGGTTCGGGAGCTTAAATGAGGCCAACCGAGTACACAGTCTAGTGTCATATAATGTCAAGAGTCCACTAAAAATACTCTGGGGTTCAGATAATATTCTATGATTTTTAGGCAACTATCAGATCATTTAACAGCTAAAATATACAGTTTTGACATGATCAAAGTGCGTTCTGAAGCATTAGAGGGCATTCCACGATTTTTAGAAGAAAAACCAACCCACCTCAAATGCTTTCCGAAGGCCGCGCCGAAATCGGTGAAGAAACGGGCGCAAATGACGAAAAACTGAACTGCGCCTCTCGCGCGCGCGCGCACCGTCGCGCGTCTCGGAAAAATCCACGGAGCTCCAAACAACCTCCACAGCACCCAGCTAGGCCACCATAAAAATCTCAGCTCAATCCGATCACTCCAATCCACGAATCAAGCATGCGAAGCTTGCGGATTTGCACAGTAACCCAACCTGCTTGCCTCCAATCCGAGAGCACAAGAGTGAAGCAAGGATGGAAATTAGCTCAAAATCCCATTCAATTCCATCAATAAAACCCAAGAGGAGAATCAAGATAACCAAATTTACAACTCCATCAACCAGCCTACCTCAATTTTGCTCGGTGCGCGCAGTTGACGGGTCAACTCCCACCAAGCACAGTCACACAGGCACCTCTCTTCTCCTTCTACTTCTTCCTCTTCTTTCACTTCTCAGGCAGCAGGGAAGGTGGTGGAAGAGATAAGATGAAGGGTGGGTGAGGGAGCAGGTTAACAAGGATATAAATCGAGTCTGGGGTGGTTGGAACAGGAACAGAGGCCATACCTCTCTCACTGTACAAGTCGGGGCAAAACGGGCTCCCCGAGCTTGTGTACCGGTACCACCTACTGGTACCGGTACACACCCCCTGGTTCCGGAACCAAGGACCTGGTTCCGGAACCAGCCACCAGACCCTCCAGTAACAGCTCCAAAAACTCCGAAATCGCCCCGACGACTCACTTTCTCGCCTCGGGACTTCCGCATCACCCCGAAACCAACCAACACCTCTGTAAAAACATATTACACATGTCCCAAGAGATCAACTCACATCAAAAAAACCATCCAGGAAGCCAAAGCTCGACCCGCAAGCTCTCAAGCCGACGCCAACTCACTTTCCTTCAAAAAGACTTCCGCGCGCTCCGGGACCACCCGAACCTCTCTGTAAATACAAACAGAAACTGCTGAAGGTATTTCCACAATACCAGGCTGCCCCGTGGAGTCGGCACACTGCCCGAAGCTCCGGAACTCTACAGTCACACACAACCACTATAGCATGCTCTAAATGCGTAGATACGAAAGAAATGTTGTATGAAGCATCAGGAAACAGTGTCTGACCAAATAACCCAATCTAGTACCATCAGAAAACTGGTATTGCCTGCTTAGCGGAATGCTACACACGGCTCGAAACCGCGGGATCGGCTCGCACGGCTCGCATCCCAAAATAAGTATCAGACCGGCACACACGGCTGGGTCAAAAAGCCTACCTCCGGAGTGGCACTCGAGGGGAGCGACCCACACGAGTAAGTATCTCTGTCATCAGTATCACAAGTATCTCTGTAGCACATGTCCCACAAGTATCACAATATAGCAGGACGGGATCATGACTATGATCAAAGTGGGAAACTCCGTCCCAATCCCCAACTGATGCAACAAATAAACCAGCAACTCCACCCCAATCTGATGCAAGGAAAACATCTGGTTGACCACCTGCTGTCCGTGGTCACCGCAATACCCCACAAGTCCACAATCTAATGCAATCCTGACTACACTATCCCAAACCCTGCTCATACTCGAGCAACAAGCATCTGAATGCAAAGGAGAGTAATGAAACTGTTCAAATCCAAATATGATAGTGTAGCAATAAATAGTGGCTAACTAGATGTCGAGCATGCAACTGTACCATTTAAAGCTGTAAAAAAGGTGTCAAATATTTATTTAAAAGATTGATTTACTGTACTGATATAAAAGTTATTTGCATGCGAGATTATAGCATTTGTCCCAATCACAGTGTCCCAAGATAAGTTATCATATAATCTGTGGGGTCATATTAATTTTAGGAGAGTTCGTCCCAGCGGTTCTCATCAATTGTCATATTAGTTCGTCCCAATGGTTCTCATCAATTGTCATATTAGTTCGTCCCAATGGTTCTTATCAATTAGATTTTAGGGGAGTTCTAATAATCCCAGTGAGCTTGTCAAAAATGAGGTAAGCAACACCGCCCACCGGAACAGCTCAAATCACACCCAGATAGTCCCCGGCTGTCCACAGTCCCCTAAAACTGCTGTCTGCCGAAAACGGTGCCCTACAGCAACAAACAGTGCACAGGTGTGGTAACTCAGTATCATAAAAATACAGCTTT